>CANXYC010498388.1:0-36604 GCA_948193065.1 Aleurites moluccanus
ATATATTGTACAAAAATACTTTGTATGACGCATGTAAACTTTTAAAACATAATTTAAATGTATAAATGATAATTTTAATTAATTTAGATTCATGATAGGTTAAAAGAGCCATTTAAATCGGATTTTGCATGTCTATTATTATAATGCTTAATTTAGGCTTTAAACTTAAGATTTAGCATGTTTGTTGTTATGAAATGATATGGCATGATTAAATACGTGTTAAAATGACTTTAAAATGAATATAATGACATAAATAGCTACATAACTAAATAAATTAGTTTGATAAATGAGGTACCTTGGCCTAAATTCATGTGATTGGCATGCATATTGTATCAAAATTAATTTTAGCATGAATGACTTAGTTTTAAATAAATTAAAATGAAATTATGGGATAAAATAGCTACTGATTTTTATTGAAAAATTTTGAATGATATTATGAATGTATAATTTAAGTATGATCTTAAAAATCAATAAAGTACAATTGAATAAAAGATGACTTGATTGCCATGTAAAAAAAACATGTATAAATTAGTATGTCATAATTAAGTTAAATGGTTAAAGTGGTATAATTAAAGAATATTTTTATAAATGAATCCTTATTATTGTCATGTTTTGATCATATGTACATAAAACAAAAGAGTTAAAGTGACATAATTAAATGTTTTGCATAATGCATATGCTAACATGAATTTTGATATGATTAGAAGGAAGTATGATTGTTTTGCAAAATATATCATGTATACATTTTTACTATATGAGCTCACTATGTAGGAATGTAATAATTGAATAAATAATATGAGGTTCATAAGGCCCAAACATGAATAAGAGATAAATGGGCTCAAATGCATCCAAGCTCAAAAGCAAGTTCAAAGTTCTAAAAAACCTTATTAATAATTTAATTGTACAAGTTTATTTCTCTTTTTCTTTTTTTATCTTAGGATGTTAAATGTATGATTATATGATGTATGATACACTTTACTTTAAATGAATTATGCAAATATATATAATAGATTACTTGAGACTTCATTTCTCTTACCATTTTTTTAATTCTAGTGTGATTTATTAAATATGTAAAGAACATGATTATTTTATGTGATTTTTAAGAATAGTCTTGTGAGGTTGTACAATTAATTATATGTTGTATAATTATGTCCAAAAAGGTTGAATTTTATGCTCAATCTAGTTTTTGATACAGTTAAGTATGTGCCATGATAAAATTTACTTTATTACTTATGGATTATTTGCTTTTGGGTGATATATTTTTGAATTGCTTAATTAGGATATGTTTAAGTTATTTTCTACATAAATTTCTAACTAAATAGGGAGACTGGTCAATGGTCAGGCGAGTTAGGATGCCTAATACCTTCTCTAATTCGTACCCGGTTTCCTTACTTGAATTTTTGAATAAAGCGATCTAATACTTAGTTAAGGATAAAATCATCATTTATTTTCTAGGTGAAAGAAATGCACTAAATTTATGATTTCAGTTACACCGTAAACCAAATAACGACTCATTCCTTCAATTTGGTTATTCCTTACCGATTTACTTTAAGTTAGAATATAGAAATAAAAATATTTATAAAGTAAAATATTAATAACAGGTATATGCATAAACATAAAACAACTATCATTATGTATGTTCTAATTAATATATGGATTATATTGGATGCATTATAGTTTTACATATTAAGTTAAGTTGGTTCTGTTGGTATCTTAACCATATTTCATCTATTCATTTCTATTTGAAGCTCATTTGGACTAAAGTTTATTCACTTCACTTATATTGACTTGTTTAATATATATATATATATATATATATATATATATATATATATATATATATATATATTGTGGTAATAAAATATACACTTGTAAGTTTTGAAGATGAGTTTTATTTATTTTTCTGGTTCAATATGGAAAAATAGAAAGAATATGGCAGAAATAGAAAATTTAAATGTAAATGAGGATATTTTAGTTGTTTTTAACGAGATATAAAAAATGATGATTGAACTAAATAGGTATCTGATAAAAAATTTTAATATAATTATTAATTTTTTATTCCAACAGCTTTATTATAGTTATTAGTTGTTAGAATCTTTTAGATAGTTAAACAGCCATAATTTACAAAAACTCTAATTTAGAGTTTCATTTTTTTTTTGTTGAAAATTTTATGTTTATTTAAATAAAAAAATTAAATTATTATTTTAAAAATAATATTTAAATAACAATTAAACATATTAATAATTAACTAATAATTTTACCAATCACTTATAATAATCAGTTATTATATAACAATCACCAGCTATCAACAATAGCTAACAGTTCCTACTATCATATAACATATAAATCAAATGAGACATAATTTAATGATAGAAAATGTAATTGACAAACTATGCAGCTAGTTTATCAAAAAGAAATACCATTTCATTAATTTAATTAAATGTCAAAGATGAAATAACAATTTATCCTTATTTATATTATATTTATTATGTAGCATAGTATCTATGTAGTAAATATATTAAATTGCAATAACAAATTCATATTTGATGATAGCTCTTGGTAAATTTAGCACTAAAATATGTTTGTATATAATAGATATTATGCTTCATAAAAATAATGTATATAAACACAGTATTTTAATCTTGTTCAAAAGAATAAAAAAATCCATGTATTTTTTATTCTTTAAGTGGTAAGGTTGCCTTAAGATTCTTACCAAAATCTTCTTCACAGGCTACTTTTATTGTTCTTGTTGATCAAATGTTCATTGCTTGATCTTGCAAAATGCAACCACAAGAAGCCAACTAATAATTTGCATTGAATAATAATAAATAAATAAACACTAATTATTTCCATTAGTATTTGTCGTCATAATGCTAATGCTCAATTCTTGTAATATTCCGAAAGACAGAGAAAGCCAAGTGGTCTAACTGGCAAAAGTAACCTCAAACCATATTTCATTGTTTTCTCATTAAGCCTGCAATACCCGGCAGCGGTATTCTCCCAAAGCCCAAATGGGGAAAATATCTCGATAAGCCGAATAAGATATCATACAATTCTTATTGAAAACTCCCATAATTTCCTGGGGAAAAGCATTAGAGAATTAGAGGACTGAGGGCAAGCTTGGAGAAATTCAATGTTGATGCACTCAAAAGGCTGTTACTGCTACCAGTGGTAACATGTGAATTGAAACTATCATAAAAATAAATTCTGACAATAAACCCATTAGATATGAATTAATATATGCAGACATTGCAAAAAGTAATATTATTTGAAGAGTAAATTACTATCCTTGAGATTTATCCTAATAAGTACTTTAGTCTCTATTATTTAAAAATTAGTACTTATAATTCCTAGCATTTGTTAATAACTACACTTTAGTCCGTATATATAAAATTAGAAGAATTTTTATTAAAGTTTAGTCCTAGACATTTTAATTTATATAGCACTTTCATCCTCAAAATTTGAAAATTATAATATATTGTAATTCTTTAAAATAATATTACATTGAAATATTTTAGTATAAAATATTTTAATTTCTCAAAATCTTCCACTTTTTATTCAAGTTAGATGAATTACTCTATTATAAAATACTTAAATATCTCAAAATTTTATATTTTTCATTTAAATTTACTTAGTGACTAAAAGTGTTAATTTTCAAACTGTAGGACTAAAGGGCTAATTAGGACAAACCTTAGTGATGTTATAATAATTTACTCTTATTTGAATCTTTTCATTTTAGAAAAATTTCTTTATTTTGATCCTTTTCTAATTAACAACTGGAAATTTGAAAACAAAAAGTCATTTTATTGTACAACCACCACCTAGTTTTGCCCCCACCACGCTGCCACCATTTCGCGACCTCTTCAAAATTCACTGACACAAATGACTTTTTATGAGGTTGAAGGTAAAGTGATTAACACAATTCATTTCACCTTCCTCCATCAATATTATTAAAATCTCAGCCACTAGCCTCAGGCTCCCTGATTTTTACCACCAAAAGCCCTGTTTGAACCACTAAGGAGTTGAAATGGCAGATCTGAATGCATTAGCATCACCTTCAAATCCACGTTTGTCTTTAAATCCCTAATACCAAATGTCTTAGCAATGATTTAGACAAGGCTTATTTGATAGGCAGATGGTTCAGTGAAGTGAGTCTAGTAATTTGGAAGATCTTTGATTGGTAAATACCCTCTTATTTCTTCTCTCAAAGAAATGATATTAAAGGAAGAGTTTCAGGAGGATGAAACCAATGGTTTGTCAAAGTTGGAGAAACAGATCAAGAACAGTTTTCTTGACATCCTTCTTCACCAATTACTGATCGTAGTGTTGAGGGTCAAATATTTCAAGAAATTTGACATAGCAGCACGTAAAAAAAGAAAAAAAAAAAACTTGATGGCTCCAATTGTAAGATTAGTGAGAGAACAATTTTAGCATTAAATGGTCTTTTACATCATTTACTCGATGATAATTAAACTTCAATCCTAAACTAGTTGGAAGTTGATAACAGGGATCACTTTCCTCCTTTCTACTCTATTGCATGTTACATCTTCAAACACTCTCAAAATGAAAAAAAAAAAATGTTGGATCTTCAAAGATATATATAGGGTCACTAAATCTTTTTCACTGCTTCCCCAACATTAAGTCTATGCCTTGCTTTCCTTTCTCCCCCACATATGTTCATCCTTTTGTATCCATACATTTGCTAGTCTATGATGCACAAGTTCAAATCATTTGAAAATTTCTTCTTTCAACTTTTTCTCCTTGAATGCCAACTTCCATTGACTCATTCCCCATGCTCAGTTTGCAGGAGGGCATACTACAACCAGGCTTGTCCTATTTGGTGAATTGCCCTTCTCCTATTTAGGATATTATATTAATATTGTATTCTTAGTTTGATTTTATTTTGTATCCTAAATTGATTGTACACTTATTAATATACTAGTGATCCCAAAATATTTCCAAGGGAACATCACTCTTTCCAAAGGAATCTATTCTTTTCTCTCTAATTCTAGAATTATCTGTGCTCTACTAGAGATTGACTTAACTATTGGAGTGAGCTCGCCGGAATCCCTCCAGCACCCACTTTGACGGTTTTTCTCTATCTTTGAAATGGACAATTTCCGACCCGTATCATTTGGTGTCATCCGTGGGAAATGGCACAAAAGGCTATATCCCTTATTATCTGTTTTAGCCAGAAAATGAACTCCAACAAAGCACTGTTTCACTTCAAATTTTCTAGAATCCAGAGTTCTACAAACATCTCTTCCCACATTAGAAATCCATTTAATTCGAATCTTTCTAACTTCTTGATGAGATCCATCTCCTACTTCAACAACACAACACTAAAACCTCTCCTCCAACCAATGAGAAAATGACTGGAACAAACCACACTACCATCAACCATGGATGCTCTCTCATGCGTCACCCACAGATCCAAATCACTCAACATTCAAGCAACATGAACCCAAAGTCTTAGGGGATTTTCATGAAGAACTGTGAAAGATACCTCTAAATCGAGTGAAAAGCAGCTAGGGCTGCATATTTGGCATGTAGCCCATGGCCCAATCCATCTGATAGAAGTAACTGGATGGGATAGGATTGGGTAGTAGTTAAAATTTGAGCCCAAATAAAATATAGGATCGGGCTCAGGCTAATAGCAACCTAACCCATGGGCCCAGCCCAACCCAAAATATACAACACTAATATATTTAATTTTTATGTAATAATTTTAAGAATTCTATATATTTTAGGTTGTTAATTGGATAAAATTAGATTTATTTAAAAAAAATGTTAAATTAATAAAACTCATCTCTATATCCACAATTATTAATTATAAAATAGGATTATTTATTTGTTTTTAAATGTATGTACATAAAATCACAATAGGAAACCAAATTCTACATGATCAAATTAGGAAAAAGACCTAGTGTATCATGGTAACATATTCCATCATTACTACATCAATGCATGTGCTTCCCAAAACCAAGTTAAGAAAACAAATAATGCAAAAAAAATAAAAAAAAAAATCTGATAACTGTCAAAAAAACCTAATTTATTAGAGATTAATGTAATGTTTAAGGTGTAATATGTGATTAAATATTTCTAAGAAATGTCACAGATTTCTAAAATTAGATATGTGTAATGTGTGTCATAAACCTACAAAACAAGGATCAAAAAATGAAGGGAACACCTACATGCATTAATTTGTTCAAGACCTAATACAAAATACACCACCAAGAATTTCAAGTAGGTGAAAAGTTATTTTGCATAATATATTTTCCAATGTACTTCTGTTAATATGAAAAAGAAATTAAAACATGCATCTTGCATATCTACTGGATATGTTTTTGTTAGCAATGCAATTGTACATTATAAATTGCAAAGTTACCTGTTGTGGAAAATCTCCATTCTCCATTTGAGTATTTATTAAATATCTTGCCGCACGGTGCAGTGGTATTGAATCTCTTTCAGCCTGCTCAACATTTAAAAATGCATAAGTGAAAATTTTGTGTTCAAAGAAAAGCACAGAGAAAATTCTGAAATGAAATCAGTTGCATTTCAATTACCACAAAAGCAGTCTTACTGATATAAAACATTCTATTCAAATTCATAATATAGATTGTTACACACACCAAGCAAGCCATCAAAAGTATTAATGTAACACTTAATAATAGAGCAAAATTTCCTTTTCCAAAATATCAAATACTGGAAACAAGATTCTAGTCAAGGAAAAGATTGAATGATAATCACTCAACATATCAAGTTAATCCATATCAAAACAGTATAACTCGATGTCTACCTGCCCAGCATCAATAAGACTCAACATAGCCCAAGCCGTGTTTACCACATGAGAATTGTCGTCTTCAAGATGAGAATAAACCTATACATGATTTTTTTTTTAAAAAAAAAAGGAAAAATATTACCATACAAGACAGTATATAATATCTATAACATACAATAATATATTTTTCCTGTGAAACAGAGGAAGGAAGAAAAAGGAAATAAGAAGATAAAAAAGACTTTAAATATGAAAAATATTTTTTAAAAGTGTAATCTCATGCTAACAAGAATCAAAGCTAGCAAGTGTAACTATGTCCCACAATCTGTTACTTAACAAGAATATTTTCTGAAGCAAACAGAGTCTAAGTCAAAATTCAAATGAATCTTGCCAAAATGAACTTATCCACTCTACATTATGGATTCAATTGAGTTCAAATGAAATAACAAGTTAAATCCTGTGGCATGATTGATTGCACTTAATGCATAGAAAAATTTCAATTGTTGCATAATTTTGAGTAGCTATAATTATTTTTAGGTTTGATGATCAAGTAATGTTACATATTACAGAAAGGTATAGGAATAGAATTTAATAAGATAGCATTAAATGTAACAGAATTCAGTTAGACAATTAATAACAACCATGAGCTGGCAGGTAGTTAGAGATTCTAACTGAATTATATCTGACTTGGCAGCTATTAGTTAGGGAAGTTGTTAGTACAAGAAGTGAAGTATCAACCAGTATTACCCATTCTACTATCAATAAAGAAATACTTGTATGTTTCTCTTTCTGTATCTCTCTCTCTCTCTAAATCCTCTCTACTCTTCCTATTCTTTCCATTTTCGCTCTAAAATTCCTGGTTAGGGTATGCATAACCTAGCAATTGGTATTCAGAGCATGGTTTCAATCTCTTTGGGCCGATAAAGTCAACCTCAGAAACCCAAGAAGTTTCTTTTTTTCTCTGATTCTATCGACATAAAAATATCTTCTCTATCCTTCAGAAACCCTAGAATTTTTTTTCCTTTTTTTCCTTCTCTCTTTTGTCTCTTTCAATCTTTTTTTTTTCAATACCAAGTACAATGGCTCGATCCAGTATTGTTAGTGCTGAATGGTAAGAATAATTGAGTTAGAATAACAAGTAAAAATACCTAAGCTGGCAGGTATTGTGTGCCAGATGTAAACCAAAATACTGTGCTAGCCCTGGATTCCTTCAACCACTACCTATACCAACACAGGCATGGCAGCAACTTTCAATGGATTTCATTAAACATTTACCTAACTCAAAGAGACACAAAGCAATACTAGTAGTAGTATGCATGATGACTAAGTTTGCCCATTTCTTGCCCTTAACCCATCCTTTTACTGCTATTTCTATAGCCAAACTATTCCTAGATCACATCTTCAAACTCCATGGTGCTCCTCAGTCTATTGTTTCTGACAGGGATAAAATCTTTACTAGCCTATTTTGGAAAGAATTGTTTCAACATTTAGGGGTAACTCTCAAGTACAGCACTGCCTACCACCACAGACAGATAGCCAAATTGAGAGAGTCAACCAATGTTTGGAAGCCTATCTCAGAAGCATGACTCACCTTCATCCCACTGCCTGGTCCAATTAGTTGTCATTGGCTGAATGGTGGTATAACTCTTCCCACCACAGTGCCATAAAAATGTCCCCATTTGAAGCCCTCTATGGTTACAAACCTCCACTCCCTGTTGTTCTTCCCTCTGCCACTACTAAAATAGTGGCTGTTAGTGAATTGCTCAATGAAAGAAGCATATTACTAACTTGTTAAAGGACAATTTACTGCTAGACAAAATAGAATGAAATAACAGGCGGATAAGAAGAGATCAGAAAGGGAGTTCCCGGTGGGAGATTGGGTATACTTAAAACTACATCCCCTATAGACAGACCTCTATTGCCCTCAGACAAACCCTTAAACTTGCTGCCAAGTACTATGGGCATTATCAAGGAGTGGAGAGGATTGGTGAGGTGGCTTATCGCCTGCAATTACCTGCTACTTCCTTAATCCACCCTATGTTTCATGTCTCCTTGCTTGAGAAGAAATTGGGGGACAACATCACTCCTCTATTGGACTTACCTACCCTAGAAAAAGATACTGTGATTGTGGCACCTGAAAAGGTCCTTGACACTAGGACAGTCTCTAGGAATAATGAACAGGTACTTCAAGGTCTTATTAAATGGGTTAACCTACCTATTGCAGACTCTCCATGGGAGGACAGATCCTTTATTGAAGCTCAGTTTCTAGACTATCCTCTTTCTTGGAAATAAGAGAGAGCTAATGGGGGAGGTATTGTTGCATATTACAGAAGAAGGTATAGGAATAGAATTTAATAAAATAGCATTAAATGTAAAAGAATTCAGTTAGACAATTAATAACAACCATGAGCTGGCAGGTAGTTAGAGATTCTAACTAAATTATCTGACTTGGCAGCTATTAGTTAGGAAAGTTGTTAGTATAAGTAGTGAAGTATCAACCTGTATTACCCATTCTGCTATCAATAAAGAAATACTTATTTGTTTCTCTCTCTAAATCCTCTCTATGCTTCCTATTCTTTCTATTTTCTCACTAAAATTCATGGTTAGGGTATGCATAACCTAATATATAAATCTTGAACTTTGTGAAAATTTTAAATTCTAGATGATTCTTTTAATTTTACCAATTTAGGTCATATACTTTAATACTAGCAGCAATTGCATCTACAGTTTGTCAATCAGGGTTTCGAATACGCTATAAGTAATAGCCACAGTATTGCAGAATCATACCATAATAGTAGTCTGGCACTACCTTGCAATTTTTTTAAAAGATCATCAAGAGTCAATTTTATGTCTATATTAATACTTGAATACTTAAAACTAACTTCTCATCCTAAATGGAATTGAAAATTATCCCAAATTTTGACATTCATAAGATTATGAAGCCTTTTTTCTTTTTCTGGTTTAGTATGTCAATTATTTTAGTATATGTAATTAGTGATATTTCTTTAAAAGTTTGGTCTTTTGCTCATAGATTGGAAAAATGCAAAACTGTCTTTTTTAATCACTAAATGCAACATTTTAGTTATAGTACCTTTACTTTTATTTCCTAGGAATGGCTATCTATATAAAGAAACTTTTTACTAAATTCCACGAATTATAAACACGATTTTTTTTTAAACATGCTTAGTGTTTTATAAATTATTCATAGATCCCTATATTTATAAGTTAATTAAAAAATAAATTCTTTACTTTCACCTATGGAATTGATTCTTTAATGTTTTTAAAATAAAATATTTTTATTAATAGTAAAACTTTGTGATATAGCTAGGCTTAAAATTAGAGTGCTACAAATTCAGCACCCCTTGAGGCAAATTTTTGACTTCACTAGTGTTGGCTACCCATATTTCACCTACACATTAAGGCATATACCATATGGACTCAAGAACTCATGGCTGTGATATTTAACAAATTACACAACATCATTTATGAACTATCATTTCGATTTTTTCCATGTGAAGCACACATAAAAGTTTTTTATTTTTCTTTTTCCTTTTAACTTTCTATTTGGAAAAATACAACCCACCCTGTTGCTCAACTTGCACCAATACACTCGAGTTTTTTTCTTTTTTTAAACTAGCACCTTAGCCAAAAGGAAGCCTTCTTGCCTTGCACTTTCAACAACAACAAAGTCCCATATGATAAAATCCCACCAAAACTGAAAAGAAACTTTTTCAAGACCACAACTTGGCCCAGCATGAGGATGCTAAGATTGATATGTGGGGATATGATGACCAAATTAAGCAATAAGCGCATTCATAAAAAGGTGGAAGTGGCACCTACCAAATATAAGTTGAGAGAGCTGGTGAAGATGATTTGAGCATGCAATGCATCATAAACCAGCAGGGAAAATAGTACAAAAAAGTTATAAAAGGGAAGAACACAAGGAATGAACCTAGGATAACTTGTTTTGAAATGTTTAATAATCTTTTAATGCTACTGAAATTTTTTAAAGAAAGAAACATCTACATTCTAACACAATCAGAATGCAGACAGTCCCACTTTAAATACAGTTTGTTTGGCTGCAGCCTACATTAGTTTCAGGAGCTTATTCTATTTTTCCTTTCTTTATATACATTAGGCAACTACTATAGCTTATTTCTCAAGCAATTTTCATCTTTTGTGATTAAAGGATTCTTGTTCAAGAACAAGATTGTCTGGCTACTGTTTTCTCCTTCGCTTTTATTTTCCTATTCTTCTCCTTGGACTTCATTTTTATAAATTTTAATAAATGTCATTATTTTCCTACTAGTTATGAGAACCTCTCCAGCATTCTTAAAGCATACCCACTGTTGCATATTCTTTACAAGCCATTACTTGGAAAATATATCACACCTTTAAAATTCATGAGACAACTAAAGATTATTATCATGCTGTTTAACACATCCCTCAGAAAAGATAAATATAAATATATATATATAAATATTTGAAGAGGCATCAATCTACCTTTGTTTGACATGAAAGATAACTCTCTCCCCAGCCACCGGAAGGGCGCTGTTTAGACAGCAGAAAATCACAAGCTTTTTGAATACTAGAGCAATTATTGTAGTTCTTTCCAGCAGCCACCAACCCTTTTATCCCAAACCATGTGCCATAGGTAAAGCAAACGCCCCATGAGCCATACCTGTTCAGTAATTTCATATTTTGAAGATAGTCTAAAATAGTAGATGAAACTTTCAGTCAAAGCAATTGAAATAATACGAGAAACATCAGAAACTATCACATTGAAAAATCTTGATAATAAATACACAGAAAATAAGAAATCAGAGAGATACGGTTTGTCTTGACCAATGGGGCATCCAAATAATTTTTTGAGGGAAGAGGAGCTAACCATGAGCCATCCACTGCCTGTATATTTTCCAGGAATTTAGTTGCCTTTTGGATACAGCATACTATTTCTTCTTGCCGATGTTCAGGATGTGATTTGTTAAATGAAATCAAAGCTTGAATAGCAGCTGAAGTACATTCAACATAACTATAGAGATGTTAAAAGTTAGTGTTGAATTGTAATAATGAAATAGACAAGAGAATATAGCAATAGATTTAACTGAATGTAGAGATAACTTACGGGTAATCAATAACAATGTCACCAAAAGTTTCAGCAGGGTTGATCAACTGAAATGGCAAAGTTGAGGTGGGGGAAACTAATTAAATGATAGAATTAATTGCCAAGATAAATGCAGAGGTAAAGTTTCATTCCTACTTGTTACATACTTCAAAGCAAAACAAAGATATGAATAAATGAGAAGTAACTACAACATGCAATGAGCACCAGACAATATCTTCATAAGCTACAAATGAACTAGTGTCATGGGTAAAGAGCTTGGGAATGAGCTCTATACAAAAATCCTTTACTAAGTCGATGAATGACTTGTGCACACAAATTTTAGGCTCTTTCAATAACAAATCGAACACGAACAAATGCGAACTCAGCTTGACTTTAACCATGAATAGGCTTGTTTTATGTTCAATTACTGTTCATTTTCATAGTTAGAAGTCAATAAATGTGTATCTTTAAAAATAGAGAATATCCATTAGTTTGTTGTGGGATAAGGTGGTGTTTTTGGGTTCTATGTGGGCTTATCCTTTTGGAGCTTTCAGATAGGTTTCTTTGAATGTTATCTAGCACAACTGGAGCGCATTACCTTTTTAGATTCTGTTTTATGTTTCTTAGTGATATTTGGTTCAAGTTGTAGGAGGATTTCTAGTCCTTTCTTTCTTAATGATATTTTTCTTATCTAAAAAAAAGAGCTTTTAAATTACTAATTTTCTAGGCCATAAAATTTGGCTTTACAACAACGAATATGGTTAATGGTCTAGAATTGTAGTATATTGTGAAATCTGTGTGATGGTAGGTTATTTATAAGTCAAAACGAAAGATATTAGCATTAAAAATCATTTGGCATGGCAATAAAATCTGGACAACAAATAAAGCTCCGTCCAATATCAGTGGAGGGAGGTAGTAAAGCTTGCCTTTTGTATTCAAAAGCTCCTCCTCTCATGCACTTTTTTCTTTTGTCCATGCAGGTTTCCTTGGGCCCAAGGCATTTGTAGATGGAAGTTAGATAATTAGTTTAAAACTTTTAAGTCTGTGGTCTTCTGATCCTTAGCTTTACTAGTTGATTTAATGGACCAAAACTTAAATCAAGCAAGCTAGGTGGAACTAAACCAAGCTGAGCTTGAACAAGGCTTTCTGAGGCTCAGTCAAGTTTGAGCCAAGTTCAAGCTGGAAAAAGGACTGATCAACCAGAGCTTGAACAGCTAAGAACTCAGCTTGTTCTGGTGTTTACACCCTCTAGATTAAAATTTTCCATTGGTAACACAAGATTCCATCCATATACACTTCCACTCATTTATCACAAACATTTAATCAAATTTCATTTTACTGTGACTTCAAAGCAGAAATGGAATACCAAACATTTGCTTCAAAGCAGAAGTGGAATACCAAACATTTAAAATAACAGACAAACATTCTTCATTTTTACACTGCTCCCAACAATGTAAAAGTAAGTTTCCTAAAAGACTACATTATCATAAGCAGAATAAAAAGCATATGCACACAAGTCCGATGAAATAGAAGAGACCAACACATAAGCTGAGTAATTTGTTTAGGCAACATTGATATCAAACAATCAATAACTTCTACCCATGTAAGAAGGTTCAAAGAATGGGGGATGTTTTAATATTAAATCTTATGAGTGATAAAGATTATTAGAGAATGGGCTTTTATTTAACCAATTTCATGAAAAATGCAGAATTAAAAAGATAAAATAAGTAAAACAGCCAAGGCAAGAAACATTTGATAAATATTACCTCCAACCAATTGTAAGATCTTGTGAGCTCATATGTAGCGAAACCACCATTGCCATTCTGCAAAGTGTAAGGTAAGAAAATCTATGAATCTGGGAAGACTCCTTGAAAATACAAAATATAAAAGAATACAAATCATAGTTATAATTGAACAAGTTTACTGAGTAAGGAATCTCAAAAACTGAAGGATAATTTAAAATAAAAGGAAATAAAACCTAAAACTAACTAAAAAACTACCATTACAAAAATTATATTATAAACTATATTTGAATTATAAGAAATTAACATCCAGAGCTACTCAAATAAGTTTAGATGCGCTTGGGAGTGTCAAGCAAAATATAATCCTCCGTGCTGATTTTTAAAAAGGAGTATCCTAATCCTACACACTATGAGCTCCTACATATCATAGGGCTTGATTGCGTTGCTTATTGGAAAAAAAAAAATTAAAAACCAATACAGTTCTCAGTAAACAAAGCACAAGTTGTTCATATAGCAATTAGAGATTCAAAAATAACACAACAAATCACCGCATTGAATTGGGTTAAAAACCAAAAATAATAGTCTAGCCTATTTTATAATTATATCTTTAAAAGGTAATTAAATTTACCCCTACAGTTCCTAAAAGACAATTACCCTTAAACATTAAAAAAAGAAAGCATATTTTGCCTTCCAATCTATCTTGTGCCGCTCCTCACCAGCAATCATCTTCTCAAGGTATAATGGAAATAGAAAAGATAAAGATCTTCCAGAAACACCCAACCCCAGTCTCCCCTCTCCTCTCTCTTCTCTCCTTTGTCCTCCTCCCCTGCTTGGGCTGTTTCGACTATTGCAGTTTTTTTTTCTGAAACATGTATAATGGATGTTTTGGACATTTCACTAACATTTCAGTGTATTTGTGAATCACCCATAGAATATCACTTTATATTATATGGCCCCCTATAAAATTCCAATACATATTGGGCAATACAGTATTTATAACCCTGGTAGAAAATCAGACCAATTGCCAATTGAAAAGAACAAGGTGAAGAATAACTCAAATGCTTGTTGCCATATTAAACCACATATAATCTATCCTCTCCATGCTTGCCAAACTATCTGTCATTGTATCCTCTCCATGCTTATCAAAACCTCTTCCCTAAAGACTTATCAAATCCTCCTTCCCCAATAAATTGTTTAAGAGGGAAAAATTACCATTATAATTTTTTTAGTATTGCATTCTTTTGCTCCTAGATGTGCTCAAACTACCTTGCATGATTACCAAGACGACAATAAACCCTTTTAACCAAACTAGTAAAAGAATTTGTAGCACAAGAAATATTAAAATAACCTTTAAAAGTTTATAATTATTCTAGTAGTATGACTGTAACATCTAAATATCAACCTGCAAGAAATTTTTGAATATAAAATATCAATATGTATATTTTCAGTTATTAACAAAAAACACTGATGAAAAAAGAGAGCAAGAGACTTGTATTAGCAAACTAATATACCTTGTCATGTTCAGAAAACCAGAATATGAGTTACCTGCAATGAGAGAATAACATTCACTGCATCATATAACCGATTTGCATCTAATGCTTCCCCAACTATCTCTGAAGGAATTTTTGACAATAAGAGGACAGCCTGGAAAACAAAATCTATGTTATTAAACAGGAACAGGTTTAAGCGAAGGGAGCTCTTCTAATTTGAGGAACCATTACTTTTAATCCCTCTGCTGTGCAATCTGAGATGGGCCATCCATGATCTGCAGTTGAAAAAGGCCACGCGCCTTTTGAAATGTGACGATACCAAAAATTAAGATCTCCAGGACAATTTTCCAAAACCTTCAAGAAGAAATTGAAGCAATAGAGTTAAACATTTCAAGACTTAAAAGACTATATGATATATAATCTTCAGCAAGAAATACCAATGACTTGAGGAGAGGGGGTGAAGGGGTAGAACACCTGTGACTTTTTTATGTATGTATGTGCTTTTCTTAAAGTTGGGCCATATTCCTCGACAAGATTAGTTGAGATAATCGCTTGAACTGCAAAAGCAGTGTCCCATAATTGACTTCCATTATAACCCTGCAACAAATTTATTATGTCAATTATAGATGATAATTTTGATTCCGGATTGTAAAATAAAGTTAACAAATAAATCACAATAATAACCCATAAAACCTCACAACAGCTTTCAGAACTATAGTAAACTATAGATTTTAATTAATGTTACATAGTACAAGATAGAAAAAACCACCATTCTACTTGCATTAATGCACATCGAGTAAAACAATATCAATAATTAACTTTTCTCCTAGCAATCCTAGAAACTTGCTAAATCCCCTGACAATGATTATGAAGCAAAATATTTATCAGTTGATATGAATATTTGAGACCTGCATTTTCATTCCATCTTCAGCGAGCCAGAGGTAATCATGTATTCTTGGAAGATGCAGCTTGAAAGCTTCTGAGTTTGGATCTTCCACCCAACAGCAGAGCATATTTAACACCTATATAGTATATACCAAAATAATGACAATAAAATAAGAAAAAGGCAAACCTTATCACCCAAATGCAACTTTGATAATCATATTGCCATCCACATGGCTGAATACTTGATCAGTCAATTTCATATCAGCAAATATGCAAAAGAGACTGAAGAAAAGGGTGAAAAGTCACTCACATCTAAGAAAGCATTAAAAGAATCAAATTGATTGGAACTTTGAGCGCAAAGAATATCACTAAATGATCAAGTTTCACCCATAATGTCAAGTTAAATACAAGCAATAAATAGCAACATTAAAACACCTGAAATCCAGACCTTGTTTACAGGCCCTATGCATACGTAACGAGTGTTTTCGTCTTCATAGTGTATGTGCTCAATGGCAGTAGAAAGAGCCTTTTCTCTTATTTTTTTTCCTGGCCAGTGCATTAGAATAGGTTCAGCAACCTTATCAAGAAGTGCCCAAAGTACATCTTGCACCAAGGGATGTGGGTAGTACAAATCTTCCTGCCAAAAAACAAGAAGTATTAAGTAATTCATGTCAAACATGAAAAGGTTGACAAAACAGAAATAATATCCGGTACTTTGGAGTGTAGCATTTCTTATATGCCATTACAAAAGCAATGTTTGACTCCCCTGTCTTCAAGTATACAGCTTTTCCTATTTTGGTCACTCTTTATACCCTTTTTTTTCCTTCTTTTGGATTAGGAAAAAGCAAATTAAAGAAGAAAAAAAATTACATAATAGATTATGTACAAAATAGATGATGAGATATTCTCCATTGATAAAAAAAAGAAAACACAGCTACAAACACCAAAAGGACTAGCAAATCAATGCTATCAAATCATGTTAGATAAACACCCAAAGACACTCCTCTGAAAGCCTAGATGCTCAACCCCACAAACAAGCCAAGAGGATAACTTTATCTCATAAAGATTAAATCTGGCTTCTAAATACACAGATGACATATTAGACATTTAACTTTTTCAGACGCCACCTATGGAGCACCTGACTTGTTACATCACTTAATTGTTATTTTACACCAATTGAATCCTCAAACTATTATTTTTGTAGCAATGTAACCCAAGTGATCCAACTAAGCAAAGCAGGTGATTGCACACACAGGTTAAGTGTTTGGTTCAATGTGAGTTTTAAACCAATCAGGTCCAACTAGATCTGGATTGGACCCAGTGGAAAAGGAAGTGAAAAAGGAATCGACAGGGTCAATCAATTTGCAAATTCACTTGCAATTTTTTCATATAAACTCGAATCGGCAAGAGAATTGAACCAAGGCATCTCAAGTACTGCTATAGCTACCAATTTGATGATAAGATAACACCATCAAATTAAGTCACTTGGACAAACTCTTTAACATACCCTAGCATCTTGAAGCATTCAGAAGAGGAGACACACTAGTTTTAGCATGTAGTGGATAATATTAAAGACAATAATATTCAAGAACAAAATAATAACCCAATATTATGTTGTCATGCAATAATATATTGCTCTATATTAAGTAAAATGTCATAAAAAGTATCCTCTAATAATCCTAGTTAGATGGAACGAAGGGTTGTAGACCAAGTTCAGTAAGAAAGTAAATTTTTACTCCCCTATCAATAAATAATAGTCCATATTTCCTTTTTGGGATTGTTAGAATTTTTAGAATAATATCCTATGATTATGCTAACAATTAGGGATTATGCTTGAGTAATTACAGGCATAAAATCTGTGATTATATTCCTTTGTATATGTTTCCTTATTTAGCCTAAATTATGTGTATATAATACAGACCTAACTTGAAGGAACAATCAAGCAAATTAAAAGAAAAAGCTTCACCATCTTTTCTATATTCTTTCTATTCTCTATTTCTCCATGGTATCAAATCCTAAATAGGTCTGATTTCTTCTTCCCCGAGTTCTTTTTCTCCTTCACAAGAAACAGCCCCGACCCCGATTTCTTCACAGAAATCATTCCGATTTCTCAAACAGTCCGATTTCTCTCAAACAATTTCAGTTTTTTACCCCACAGAAGGACTCACCATCTTTCGGCGATCATAAAACCAGAAGATCGTCGCCGGGATCCTCGCCGATGACGTTCATGAGCCACTACCTTCAGTCATCCACCAATACACGCGCCGGCGCATTAGAGGGCTTCCAATGTTCTCTGGATCTCGGATTTCAACTTACCAGCGTCGACTAGTCATAGTGAGCACAACCCAGTGCTCAGATTCTCAGGCAACAGACGGTTTTTGGTCTAACCAGTGTTTTTCAGTCTGACCAGTGATTTTTTGGTCTGACCATTCGGTTTTTCGGTCTGACCAGTGATTTTTCGGTCTGCTCGTTCGGTTTTTGGTCTGACCAATAGTTTTTGGCTTTATTTGGTGGTTTCCAGGCTGCTAAATGGTCTGACCAGTGATTTTTCGGTCTAATCAGTGGTTTTTCGGTCTGACCATTCATTTTTTGGTCTGACCAACGGTGTTCGATTTTATTTGGTGGTTTTTAGGCTATTAAGTGGTTTTATAATTCTTTTGTACTAATGGCCGCTACTGGAGAATCTTCAAACCCAGGTGCTAAACCCCTTTTCTCTTCTATTATTAATTCTCCAAATATTACTACTGTAAAATTGCAAGGCAGTAGCAATTATGCAACTTGGTCTGCATCAGTAGAACATTGGTTTATGGGTCAAGGATATGATGGTCATCTTACTAAAAATGCTAATGATATTGATACAAAAGATAAAGCCACTTAGACTAAAATTGATGCACAATTGTGTAGTTTATTATAGCATTCCCTTGACCCAAAACTACTTACCTTATTCCAATCTTGTAAAACCTGTTGCAAAGTCTGGACTAAAACTCGTACGTTGTATACTAATGATATACAACGAATATATAAAATTATGTCCAATTTAGTTCATCTCCAGCAAAATCACCAAGACATGACTAGTTACCTAGTGCAAATAGAAACCTTAAAAGACGAATTTGACTCTATCATGCCCATATCTGATGATGTTGCTGAACAGGAAAAACAACGAAATAAATTATTTATGATTTTGGCTTTAATTGGATTACAATCAGATCTCAGACCTGTACGAGATCAGATTTTGACAAATTCAACCATCCCTACTTTGGAAGATGTAAGTGCACGTTTATTAAGCAAATCTGTTTCTGACACTAATGAAGTTAAGTCATCTGTGTTAGTTGTACAAAATCAACAGGGTAATAATTGTAACAGGAAATGGAAAGGCAAAAATTCAAAGTCACATTTTACTTATTGTGACAAAGGTGGTCATACCTGAAACACTTGTTGGTCATTACATGGCCGACCACCACAATATCAGTCCACTCAAAATCAGTTCACAATACGCAACGTTGCTTATCTAGTCCAGACTGGTGGAGATGGACTCCTTCCATTACCTGATAAAACACCCAGTTCCATTACATTAATTGGATCTGATTACAGCGAGTATTTACAATTCCAAGCCGTCAAACAACAAGCTCAACAGTCATTTCATTTTGGTACTACTACTGCCTGTTTAACCAAAGCAGCACATGAGAATTCTTGGGTACTTTATTATGGTGCTTCTGATCATATCTCTAGTAATAAGAAACTTTTCTCTCGCCTTTCCTCTCCTCCAAATCTTTCTACTGTCACCTTAGCTAATGACTCTCAAACTGTGATTAAAGGAATTGGAGAAGATCAACCTCTACCTTCAGTTCCTTTGACCATGGTTTTATTTACCCTAGAGTGTCCTTATAATTTGATATCTATTAGTAAACTAACAAAACAATTAAAATGTATTGTGTTATTTTTTACCGCTTTGTTTTTATGCAGGACCGTCGTACGAGGAAAATGATTGGAGTAGAATATGAGTCATAAGGACTGTATTACCTCTCTACCCCAAAAACCACTGTTGCCTTCACTTCCGATGCTTCCGCTAAACTCCTTCACAGTCAGCTTGATCATCCAAGTCTTACAAAGTTCAAACAACTAGTTCCTCGTTTCTCTATCTTGTCTTCTTTTGAATGTGAGTCATGTCAATTAGGTAAACAAACTCATATTTCTTTTCCTAAACATGTCAATAATCGGGTCACATCTATGTTTGAACTTATTCACTCAGACATATGGGGTTCTAGTCGTGTTAGTTCTGTTTTAGGTTTCAATTATTTTGTTACTTTTAATGACGATTATTCACGATGTACTTGGTTATATTTAATGAAAAATTATTCTGAAATCTTCTCTATATTTCAAAATTTTCATGCTGAAATTCTTACTCAATTTGGAGTACCTATTAAAACATTACGTAGTGATAATGCTAAGGAATATTTCTCTCACTCTTTTACCCAATTTTTATCTTCTCAGGGCATTACCATCAATCATCTTGTGCTCACACTCCACAACAGAATGGAGTAGCTGAACGAAAAAATCGACATCTTATTGAAACAACCCGCACTTGACTCATTCATTATCATGTTCCTTTTCGTTTTGGGGGGAATGATGTTCTTACAACATGTTATTTGATTAATCGAATGCCTTCTTCCATATTACAAAACAAAAGTCGTCATTCAATCTTGTTTCCAAATCAAGATACCTATAATCTTCCCCTTCGGGTTTTTGGTTGTATGTGTTTTGTTCATAATCTTACTCCTGGCAAAGATAAACTTCAATCTAAATCCATCAAATGTGTCCTTTTAGGATATTCTCGTCTCTAAAAAAGCTACAAATGTTATGATCTAACAACACACAAGTTCTTTATTTCAGCAGATGCAACTTTCTTTGAGACATCTCCATATTTCTCTCCCAGTCAAGATAAACAAGATTTCATTCCCGAAGTCCTACCTACTCCCATTATCCCTATTCCAGAAACAACTACTTCACGACCTCTACAAGTTTACTCACGCCGTCCTCATCCCCAATTTGTTATTAATAATGATGCAGGTACATTATCAAGTGACTCATCTCTTGCTCCTCCATTACCTCCTACAGCGGTCATGCATTCACCTCCTACACTACCTCCCATTGCCCTTAGTAAAGGTACGCGTTCTAGCCGCAATCCACATCCCGTTTATAATTTTCTCAGTTACCATCGTTTATCTCCTTCATATTATGCATTTGTCTCAAATTTATCTAACATTTCCATACCAAATAATTTGAATGAAGCACTATCTCACCCTAGCTGGTATGCTCCTATGGCTGATAAAATGACTGCTCTTCATGATAATGATTCTTGGCAATTAGTTTCATTGCCACCAGGCAAGACTATTGTTGGTTGTCGTTGGGTTTATACTGTCAAGATTGGACCTGATGGCAAAATTGATCGCTTAAAGACACGTCTGGTTGCTAAAGGATACACTCGGATCTTTGGGCTTGATTATGGTGATACTTTTTCCCGTGGCGAAGATAGCCTATGTCAGACTCTTTATTTCTCTTGCCGCTATCTATCACTGGCCACTTCATCAGTTGGATATCAAAAATGCTTTTCTTCATAGTGAGTTAGCTGAAGAATTATATATGGAGCAACCACTTGGCTTTGTTGCTCAGGGGGAGTCTAGTCTAGTATGTCAACTTCGTCGATCTCTTTATGGTCTAAAACAATCTCTAATAGCATGGTTTGGAAGATTCAGTGCAATTATTCAACAATTTGGGATGAAACGTAGTGAAACTGATCACACAGTATTCTATCACCATGAAAATCATGGTAATTGCATTTATCTGGTGGTATATGTTGATGACATTGTCATAACAGGTAATGATCATGATGGAATTTTTCAACTCAAAAAGCATTTGTTCAGTCATTTCCAAACTAAAGATTTGAAAAAGTTGAAATACTTTCTTGGGATTGAGATGGCACAATCCAAGACAGGCATTGCTATTTTGCAAAGAAAATATGCTTTGGATATATTAGAAGAAACAAGCATGATAGACTGCAAAAATGTGGATACTCCCAGGGATCCAAATGCGAAACTTGTTCCTGGGCAGGGAGAGCCTCTTAAAGATCCTGGTAGATATCGAAGACTGGTTGGAAAGCTCAATTATCTCACGATTACACGACCAGATTTATATTTTGCCGTGAGTGTGGTTTGTCAATTTCTTCAAACTCCTTGTGATAGTCATTGGGATGCAGTAATCCACATTCTCAGATATATCAAAAGTAGTCCAAGACAAGGCTTGTAATATGAAGACAAGGGTAACGTACAAGTCGTAGGATACTCTGATGCAGATTAGGCAGGATCTCCCTCGGACAGACGATCTACTTCTGGGTATTATGTTATGATTGGAGGTAATTTAATATTTTGGAAAAGCAAAAAGCAAGATGTAGTAGCCAGATCAAATGCATAAGCAGAATACCGAGCTATGGCCTTAGCGACATGTGAGCTTATATGGTTAAAATAACTTCTCCTAGAGTTAAAATGCGGGGAGATCACACAAATGAATTTAATCTGTGACAATCAAGCCGCTTTTTATATCGCTTCTAACCCAGTATTTCATGAAAGAACAAAACATATAGAAATAGATTGTCACTTCCTTAGACAAAAGATTGAGTCAGGATGTATTGCTACTTTTTTTGTTAGTTTAAATGATCAGTTAGCAGATATCTTAACTAAATCTCTTAGAGGTTCAATGATTGAGTATCTTTGTAACAAGCTAGGAGCCTACAACATGTATGCTCCAGCTTGAGGGGGAGTGTTAGAATTGTTAGAATAATATTCTATGATTATGCTAACAATTAGGGATTATGATTGAGTAATTATAGGCATAGAATCTATGATTATATTCCTTTGTATATATTTCCTTATTTAGTCCTATATAATACAAACCTAACTTGAAGGAACAATCAAGCAAATTAAAAGAAAAAGCTTCACCATATTTTCTATATTCTGTCTATTCTCTATTTCTTCAGGGATATCCCAAAAAAAAAAAATTCCACTTTCCTTTTTAAGTTAAATTTATCATTGTGTTTCAGAATATACATTTTAGTATGACTACAAGTAATCATATTATTCGAGAATAATTAAGCAATCAGCGGCCATATTAAGGGTAAAATAGTAAAAAAAAAAAAACAGAAATTTTTAGCTTTTGTGCCAAAACAAATGCGAACTATTATTTGTGGACAGAGGGAGCATAAAATTTGAGCCCCTCATTTATAGAAGTGAGATGTATTAAGTATAGGGGTGTTCACTATTTACTCTAAACAGTAGAGCTAACCATGTTAAAATTTTCATTTGGTTCAATATAGATTGTACTTTATTTTATTTTCTCATTTTATAACCAAACCCTAAACCATAATGAACTCTATATTTTTAATTGTTTTGGATATTATTTAATTAGTTTTATATTTTAACAAATTGTATTAGTAGTTTTTTTAGCTAGGCTCCTATATTTGACTCAAGCTCAATGAAAAAGCCCAAACCATATTCCAAACTGAACCAAAATAAAACATATTGGTTTCTATAATAAAACAATTTAGCTTGTGTATCAAAAATTTCTTTGTAAACCAAACTCAACCCACCACACCCTAATCATTTTTTTCATTAAAGGAGTTCTACAATTTGATTTACATATTACCCATCACAGTTTATAATTTTGAGAATTCACCTTGTTGGAATACCTGTATTATGTCATCTATGTTTCAGCAGTGCACATCTATTTTGCCCCCTAGTTGCAAACTTTATTGACATCATTAGCATTGTCTTATATATATGTTAGATGTATAGCAGAGGGAACACATGTCAAAATGAGCTAGATAATTCAGCCTTACAGGCACTGCCTAAACAGTCAATAGAAATCTTACATTAAGAAAATTCAAATTCAAAGATTTAAGAATTTTAGAACTATGACCCATATTTTATCTAAGAATTACTTCAAATTTGACATTATATTTCTTGTCTTTTTAAGTTATTTTATCTACGCATTATTTCAAATGTTACATTATATTTCTAGTCTTTTCAAAGTTAATTTTAGAGTTATATTTATATGCCTATTTAAATAAATAAGTTGTTGATTAAGCACTTTAAGAACAAGGGGAATTTAATAAGTCCCTATTTCTTTAGGGTTACTTGTAGTTATTTTAAGTTTTTATTTTACAGCTGTTGGTTTAGGATAATATTATTCCTCTTGGTTTTCATTAGTAGCTCTAAAGATTAGGACTAATTTTGGATTTCCTTTACCTCTAAATTTAGGAGTAGTTTGGGTTACAAATATGCATACCTGTAATTGTTTTATTAAACAGAATTCCGTTAAAAAAATTTCACCAATTTATGCTTTAATATTTAGTTGTGATTATTGATAGGTGCGAGTCCTAGATCCTATTAGTGTGATACTAATATTTCTATTTTGATTGTTTAATTTATCCTTTAATTTCTGAAGAAGTTCATTTTTGTCATTCTAATTTTCAAGCCCTAATTCTTGATTTCTACAAACCCTATCCCTAATCTCTTAAAATTTCAAATTTTCTCAAGTTGTTGTACATCAAAAATGCAAAGTGACAGGATTGAAAGACTAAATTACCAACCTTTGCACATTGGCTACGAGCATGATTCCAATCTATTTCATGATATGAGACAGTAAACAGCTCCTTTCTCAAAGATAAAACTGTTGGTGTGATTGGACCAACAAATCTCTTCCCATATAAATATGACATAGGCAGATAGACCATCCGACAGTGGCACCACATCCTCCCTGTAAAGAGAGAAAATATCATTCTCATTCCTACAAGGACAATTATGGGAAATTTTGCCCAAGTTCTACAATTAAGAATTCAAACCAAGTCCTCTTAGAAAATTTCTATTGACAGACTATCATGCATCAGCCAAAAGAAGATCATATTAGTGAACAAATGTTTTACCCAAAACTTGAAGAAAATGATGCATGCTTCTAACAATTATAAGACTAGCCCAATAAATATGCAAATAAAACAGGTCTAGTTGAATATGTATATCTTCATTTTTCTATTTTCTGTTCATTGAGTTCAATAAGTGAAAGAAATTTTCATATTAGGGCTAAAATCTGTGAAAACTTGCAGGTGAAAATTCAAAATCCTAATTAACCAAGCAAAGTTTTGGACAAACAGAAAATTGCAAGAAATGGAAACAGCTTACCATTCTTTTAAAAATAAAAGAATATTTTAGTAATGAAGCAAGAAGAGAAAAACAAATTGGTAGATAAGATATCCTCCTGTAAGAGAAACTATCAGCTAAAGAACTCCTTTTTCTTTAAAAGTGTCAGCAGAAACACATAAAGAGTACAAAAAACTACTTTATCCCTGAACGTTGCAATCGAAAACTCCAATTTCTAAAGATAAATGATTTTATGCCAAGCATGTATGTTGAGAAATGGTAGGCCAGAGAACACACTCACAGCTCAGACAAACAACACAGGTTTTGTAAAAATGAACCTTCAAAAGATGGTATTTTTTGTTGATAGATTAAAGCTTATATATCTCTTACGTATAAGAAATCTAAGCACAAAAGTAACTGACAACCATGCCTTTCGGAACATGTTTTACCTTTTTTATGATATCCGACCCATACTTAGACACTTCTAACCCTCAAACTTAGCCACATTTCCCATTCAACTCCACTATCTAGCTTGCTAACAGTTAAAACTAATTTGAATATGCATTTTCCCTCCGAAAACATCATGCAACCAGACTGGATCACAGGAAATGTGCCACAGCCTTCAACAATTTCTCTCCAATCAAAACTTCAAATTACAGCAAAAATTGCACAATACTGCAACTTTAGCTAAGCTTTATTTCCAAAAATCCCTCTCATATTTCCTTCTGTAACCAACTATCCTTAAGTATGCCACTAAACATTTTTCAAGCATTAAGTAACCTCTTGAGAGCAAAGAATATACTTGCTTATTGTAAATAACTAGTAGTTTCCTTGGAAACTAGTACTGCTTCCGTAATATGGATCTTCTACCATAAGATGTTAGCCAGCTTCATAAAAAAAATACTCTACTTGCATGTCTTAATGGAAAGTCTCACTGAATCTCCATCTCTCTTTATTTTATTTTATTTTATTCATTCTGTCTCTCTTTACTTGAATGGCTCTTCCAGAATTTCAAGCTTATCAATCTTTTGCAGCAACAGCACAAATATGCAAATAAAAACAGGTCCAAAAGTTTTGCCAAATTTTCTGCTTCTTCTCTTCTTACCATTACTTGAACTTCAATTCTGTGAAAAGCATGTTACTTCTGCACCATTTATCCAAACAACACATCTTTTAATTTAATGCTGCTTGATTCTCAACACCATTACTAGATGACAATCCTTTAGATCCACCATTCCTATAATTTGAATTCACAGTCCAGAAGATCAGTCATTCCTATAATTTGAATTCACAATCTGGAAGATCAGTCATTCCTATAATTTGAATTCACAATCCTGAACATCAAACATTCCTATAATTCAGTTTTTAATCACGAAATGTAAGTTTATTAGTATGTTAACTCAATAAGATTAGCCAATCCAATGATTAGAACTATGACCACTTTCCCAGTAGAATAGTGAAATATTTACACCTGAACTCTGATGTTACTTGAATTAGCATCTCCTAGAGAGTATTTTCTTAAGCCTATATATTCTATTTGAACAAAAAAAATATGACATTCATATATAGATAACATACATTATCAAATCATTACTAAAAAAATAGAAATAGACAATAACCTGGATGGAATGGGAGAATGTAAGGAAGAAGCCATATTTCAGGAGGCAGGGGATTATTGCCAGACCACTCAAATGCTCCAAGTACCTGTTCCCAGTAAGCAAATTAGGAATCAAACACAAAAGGCAAAACTTGAAACCGCAGCTCAAACCATCAAGATTCAGCTTTTTAAAGGACTGAACTGAAAGCCACATTTTTCCCCATGATGTAATTGTAGTAGCACCACCATGGTCGAGAATCCAATCGCGTCCTCTCTCCATGGCCCCTTCTCCATCATTAGCCCCTTCACCAAGCAACCTTAAAGTAACATAGCACAACACACTGCCAAACATTGTGCTTGGGCTCTCAATGTGTAAGCCCCATCCACCATCTCTATTCTGCAATCACATTTCTACATTAAACCCACTTGTGAACAACAGCACAAAATAAAAAGCTTCCATAAAACAACTGAAATTGTGAGTAAAATTGTTGAAAAGCAAACAAAGAATGAGAAGCCAGAAAAAGCAGCTGTACTTGATGATTGTAGAGGTAACGGCACATCTCCCGCTTATGCTCCTCAGACAAAACTGCATTCAGTGCCCCAGTGACAGACAGAGTTATAACCTGAATTCAGAATAACCAGAAGAAAAACATCAAGGATTTACATTGTTTTCCCACAAACCAGAGTCAAAACACATTGAAACCACCGGCTTCCAACACACATTATCATTATGAAGAAGCAAATGCAATAAATAGGACCCATTAAAGTATTGATGAAAATACCAATCCAGGCATAAGAAACATAGGACCCCCATAATCCCCAGGCCAATGTCCGTCATGGGCTTGAATAGTCGAATAGAAATTCAAAGCCCTTCTCAACGTAGTGGTTACTGCCTCTTCAGTAACATCTTCTGTCTCTTTCACTTTCACTCCAGCCAATACTTCACTCATCGGATTTTCCTTAGCAAACTACATTCAAAAAATAATAATAATAATAAGACCCAATGTTCTATAAGTAGAAAAAAAAACTAGAATTACAAAGAATAAAAAAAGACCTGAATGCGCATTAGTAGATCTGAACTATGCTTCTTATGGAATCGATTTTGAGTGAAATTTTGACGAGCATTTTCGATCTCTAACAACTCGTCTTCAGATCCAAGTTTGGGATCAAACTCCCATACTTGTCTACCAAAATGATCGTTATTTGTTCTAAGCCATGGATTTGATACTCCTTCAGCGGTTTTTAGCTTCCACATTGTGCGTATTGTGAACTGAGTCTGAAATTGAATGAATTACTGGCAATGAGAGTAAAATATAAACAGAAAAGAAAGAAAATTTGGCAATGATAAGTAACCTTTTTAGGGAATTTGATGTTAAGTGTGACTTGGGGGTGGTGGTGTTTGTAGGTGTGGTGTTTGTAGGTGTACTTGAAAACGAAACAGCTCTCAAAATTAATTAGGAGTGTTTGGATATAAAACTTATTTTAAAAAAATTGATATGACTAATTTAATTTTTTTTTTATTTTAAAATAATATTTTAAATTAATTTATTAAATATTTAAAAAATTATTTAATATTTTTTAAATTTTAAAATAACATTTCATATTTATTTTAAATAGATCCAAACACACGTTCAATAAGCAAAGGAAGATAGATGTGCTTGAATACAAAACAGTAAAACCAAAATCACCTCTCACTTCCACTTTCAAAGTTAATTAATAAGCACAGAATTTTGAATTAGTTGGCAATATGTTGCGTTTATGAAACAATAAATCTTAGTATCAAATTTGATCTTCTATTTTATTTGGTGTCTCATTTTTTATCTTATATATTTTTATATGCATCTTATTATTAATGAAAAATTATTGTTTTGAAAAAAAATGATGTAATGCACATAAAAATATATGAGATAAAAAATGATATACCAAATAAGATAAAAAAATCTGAATTATCTTAATATACGTGTCCAAGGACATGATTAGATTGAAATGGCTAAATTGTGCATTTAACACTTGTTAAGCCTGTCAAATTCCTCACGTTAACTAGTGTAATATCATGGGAAATACTGTCATGATTGAACAATAATATATATAGTTATTGGACAGGGAATACCGATATAATGAAGGAAAATTTTTGAAACAAAGTTAGAATGAATTTGCGACATTGTCCCGAAAAATGTCGGTGTTAATTACACTGTCCGGAGAAATAGCAGTCTGGTTGACAGATAAATTTCTGATTCAGATCAAGGGCTAAAGAATCATATATTTATATGTGAAATTATGGTGAAAAGAAAGATGTGAAAAATATTTAAGAATACTGAAAATAAAAGTAATGGCAAAATCATAAACAAGGTGAACTTTAGGGGTATAGTGAAAAAACAACTGTATGTGTTTTAGAATAGCTCTGAAAGTATTTTTATAATAAAGTATAGATAAAAAGAAGCCATTTCGATTCCCACTTTGAAATCAAATTCTCAACAGAATTGTCAGAATAAATTACAGAAAGAAATATGATAAAAGTATAATTATTGGAAAGTTTAAGGATCCAAATATAATTTATCATTTTAACTTGCTACATAAGCATGCCTTAAGATATTGTTGGCCATTTTCTTTCTTCTTCTTCTTCATGTTAGTCGAAATTCTCCTTCCATTTCTCTACCAAATTTTCTTGAAAAATCAAAGGAAAAACCTAAATAAAACTTGAATCAAACCTTTGATTAATTGATTTCCAACCTTGAATCACTTGCAAAATTAAAGAATTTCAAGAATTGTTGTCTTGAAGATTTCGGCCACTCACCAAATCAAAGGTAAATATGTGATTTCTTTGGGTCAATGCTTGATTTATATGTTTTAGATGCTAAATAGAATGAGTTTAGTGTTATTTTGCATCAATTGATGCATTTGATAGATTTTCCCAAATTAGAAACCCTAAGTTGAAGTTGTAAGAGATGAATTTTTGAATTAGTATTAGTTAATATTAAATAAGGTTAGATTATGTTAATTGATGACTAATAGATTGATTATATGTGATTGGTTTAATTTAGAAAGCAAGCAATTGGAAAATTGTCATTTTTATCTACTTTGAAGACTTTAGTGATAAAGTGTGCAATTCAAGTGATTTGAAGTGCTAGATGAGTTTAATATGCATCCATTATTATGCCTATTGTGTTAAAATGTTGATTGGATACTTGCTCCAAAATGCCAACCTTGGCCAAACCCACCTAAGGCATTTTGCCTTGAATTTTGGTCATGTTTTCCTTTGATTTTCCATGCCATTTTGATCAGTTGTATATTGTGTATTATTGGCATATTGATACCCATTGTGTTGCCTTGATTGTGAGTTGTTTGTTGATTATATGGGCAATGTCAATGTTGCACCATAACTTAGCCAAATTGTTCATTCATTATTGCACACCATATGTTTGACAAAATGCCTAGTTCATTTTGCCATAGGCCTACCTTGTTTCTTCTATAGGCCTATCTATTTCATCCATAGGCCTACCATTTGAATGTCATCATTGTCAGCGATATTGGCATGTCAATTAAGCAAACTTCTTGACTTTGATTATCCAACTTTTGATTCATTCTAAGATTAATTGCTATTCGTAATACCATTATTTATTGTTCTTTCTATTGCTTATCCATTGCCTATTTGCAGTCTCGATTGATTAAATTCACGAGCTACTATTATTTGATGAGATCCTTATTGTTTATTGATATTGATTAACTTGTTTCATGATCTTATTGATTCTAATGAGATTTGACTGAGCTGCCTCTTCGACGGGGTAATGGGTACATACCGTCGGCAATGAGCACATTGTATAATGATATCCTAGCTGGAAAGGGTTAACGGTCCTAGCCATAAGACCTGATCAGTTTTATGTTTATTGATATGTAATTGACATATGATATATGGGATACGAGTTTCATGGCCCTTTATCTGTCTTATCTATCATATCTACGTGATATATATATATATATATATTTCATTGACTTGATTACAGCTTAATTGACCTGTTTATGGTTTCTACAGTCTCTAACTGTATTCTAATTTTTTATTCTGATATTGGCAAGCAGATTATTATTCATTGAATATCTGTCTATTGCTATTGATATTCCAACCATTTCTTATAGTCGATGCATATTAGATTCACTGAGTATTTTTATACTCACCCCTTTATTTGTTTCCCCTTTCTAGGTGCAAAGTAAGTCATATTCTGGACTTTTATCTTCCGAGGAATTCTGTAATATTACAAAGACAGTGTAATTAATTTAAACATTGTATCTTTATTTATATGTATTAGCTGCTCCATGGGTATTGTATAATGTTATAGATAGATTGTATATATGTGTATGACATATTGTGGAGTATAAATGTAAATGTATTTATGATGATGGTATTTACAGAAAGTTACCAAATGAATGACAAAGTAACAGAATGAATAGTATTTATGTGAGTATATGGCTATAGATCAATGTGTATAGTATGTGATGGATAGATGTGATACTGGGTTTTATGGGTGTTGGTCGCCTCTGATATCTCCCACATCCAAGGACCATCATGTTTCGAAATCGGGACATGACAATTAGGTAAAACACGTTCTGAGACCCTTAAATTTTTTCATTTTTGCTATTGAATTTCTATATTTGATTTTATACTGATTGAATAATTTAATTTTTAATTTTTATCTTGAGTTTTTTTTCATGATAATTAATGAAAGTGACTTACACGCGTGTCAAAAACGCTTTAAGAAAATTAGGACTGGTGATTAGGATGGCACTGATGCTATGAAAAATAAAAAATTAAAATTAAAATTAAAAAAATGCTTAAAATGGTAAAGTTTTAGCCTTACCCACTTTCAACTCAAATACGACAATATTTTTTCTTCACCCTTTCTTCCCTTGGTTACAATGTTCTCAAACTTCCTTTTTAATCTATAAACTTCATACTTCATCTAGTTTAACAAGATCTACAAGTGCAGCGATTTTTGCAATTGGAGAGAGAGTACAATTGGCCTATGAAGAAATATGCACTTGAGTTGGAATTACAATTAGTTTGGATTGTGAACCCATTAATGGGTTATTTGAGTTTGATTTCTTTGATTGATTTCTCAAACCTATTATGAGTATAGGGCGTTTGGATTGCGATTGGAGAGAGATTACTTCAGCCTTCAACTAGTTAACGAAGAGTACAATTAGATTAATGGGTTGTTTCATCTTCTCATTAGCCTTACCCACTTCAATTGCCATTAGTCTCTAACATGGGCTTCACCATTCTCATACTTGTGGCTTGAAATTGGGGAAGAAAGAGATAATCGATAAGATGAAAAGGAAATGGACCCGCAATATGAGCCCTTTAACAATGGTGAACTATTGGATTTTGAGCTTCTATGAAGGAAATGCTTTAAAGATTTTGGGTTAGGATTAGAAGAAGAAGAAGACGAGGATGTGGTTTTGTTGATTTCAACTTTAGCATTTCCATTTTGGTATAGCTTTTCAACCCAGAAGATTGCATGTCACTTCCATTATAGCTAGGTTTGTTACTTCCAAAATTGAGTTTGTTTTTTCTATTTCTTTTAACCAATTTACTGGGTTTTTTCTTGTTTTGATATCAAATGCCTCGAGTAAAAGTCAAAAAATCTGGTTATGAAAATTATGCTTTGAAAATGAAAATTATTCCTTCAGATTTTTTATACTTATGAAAATACTTTATCCAATTTGTTTGACAGATTCTTTGATTTTGTTTGAGATTGTTGGGTTTCGATTTTGGTGGTGTCACGACCCGATTCAGATCGCGACGGTCCTAGGATGCAGGAGATACCAATGACGACCGGCACCCATAGAACCCAGTATCACATGCAAATATCTATAACCATCAATTAATTAATCCATTTACTTAGTTACTATTCATTTTGTCATTCTGCAAACTATCTGTAACTTTAATGTTGTTGGCTGTAACATCCATCAACACATACTATATCAATACTCATATACTATAAAATATCATACATACATGTTCATAGCCTAACTAACTCATACATACCCCATGGAGCAGCTAGATTATGAATATCAAAATACTGTATTTAATATAATTACATTGCTATCAAAAGACTGCAAAAATCCACAATGTCTGAAATTGGGATTCTACTATCTACTTTACACCTGAAATGGTAGACAATGAAAAGAGTGAGTATATAAAATACTTAGTGAATCTAATATGTATCGCTAATGAATATAGTTTGGATCAATAATAAATGGTAACAAAGGAAGCAATGATGACACTTTGTCAATATAATCGGATTACATAATCAATAACAGAGAATGACAGATAGGTTAATAATCATATCAAAGGAATGGTATCATATGATAAGACAGATATAAGGCCAGAACACATGTAGACTATATGTAAATATACAGTCAATCTCATATCAATAAACATAAGATTGATCAGGTCTTATGGCTAGAACCAATAACCCTTCCCAGCTAGGGTATCAATAAATAATGTGCACATTGTCGACAGTATGTACCCACTACCCTGTAGGAGCGGCAGCTCTGTCAAACCACATTAAGTTCAATACAAGTGTGAAACATGTCATTAGATACCATTATGCAACAATGGTATCACCAAGTAACAATATCTCAATATCAATCATTTCAAGTAGCAATTTAATCAATGGAATAGCAATAAGCGATAGTTATGCAATGACAATTAGTTTGGTAAACAACAAATGTATGGAACAAAGATTAGTTATACATAGGCAAATGGTAGGCACAATTGGCATGTCCATGTCGTTGGCAACAATGACATTCAAATTGGTAGGCCTATGAAGGAAAATGTCATAGGCCTATGACAATATAACTAAGCATTTCAACAAACACATGATGGACAAAGTTGGACAAGCCATTAGGTTAGGTTTTGGTGTAAAGTTGGCATTGCCCAATTATCTAACAACAAGGTCACAATCAAAGTTTCACAATAGGCAATAATTATATAACATTAAACAACATTTAAAGGACCAAAATAGCTACGAAATACAAAGGAAAAAATCAAACAAAATCAAAGGATGAATAGTGAAGGTGCATTCGGCCAAAATGGGTTCAATACAAATGGTTTCCAATTCTCATTCCAATGCATTAGACATGTTAAATGATGCATATTAAACTCATCTAGCACTCCAAATTGCTTAGAAAAATTGATTTTCCACCAAATGCTTCAAAGGAGGCAAAAACCACAACTATGACAATCTTGATTTTCTACAACAATTCAACCATAAATAATTCATCCATTAGCCTCTAATTAACATATTCTAAGCTTATATAACATAAACAAACACTAAATCATCAAGTCAAATCAAATAACTTCACTTTAGGGTTTGGAATGAGGGAAAAGTGTTCAAATACATTAATTGATGCAATCAAATACCATACCCATCTAATTCAACCTCTAAATCATCAAAATAAACCATAAAACCAAACAAACTAATTGATTACCTCATTTTGAGATTCCTCCCGAAATCTAGCTTCAAGAATTCCTTAGTTTTCTTTGTGATTTAAATGAAGAAATGAATGGAGGATGGAAGAACTATGCTTAATCTTAAGTTTTCTTTAACTTTTCTTAAGAAATTTGGTTGGAAAAATGGAGGAAGGAATGGAAGGATGGTTCGGCCACCTATGGAAGAAGGAAGAAGATGAGCAAATATTTGGCTAAGGCATTCTTAAATATTAAGTCAAAATGGCAAATTATATTTTGGTCCTTAAACTATCAAGTATTCATACTTTGACCTCAGCTTCTTTTATAATTTATTCTGACAATTCTGTTGAGAATTGGATTTCAAAGTAGGGATTCAGAAGGCTTATTTTTATTTATACTTATTTATAAAAATAATTTCAGAGTCATTCTGAAACTCAGACATATCAATTTCTACTATACCCCTCAAAATTCCATTTATTTACGATTTTGTCATCACTTACTTTTTCAGTATTCCTAAACATTTTTCACCTCTTTGTTTTTACCATAATTACACATGCATATGTATGGTTATTTACCCCATGGTCAGAATCAGAAATTCATCTATTGACCGGACTGCTATTTTCTCGGCAGTGTTTTTGACACCGACGATTTCTGAAAAAGTAATTTATATGCTCTCTAATTGTGTCTCTAAATTAATTTTCAATCATTTCAATACTTTCAAGCCATATACTGAGAACTAGATCATGCATATAAGATAGGTCTTTCTAGGGTATTACAGGTGGTGGGTTGTTGATCTTGGTTCCTTCGTTGTTAGGTTGCAATTGCTATATTGCAGTATTTCGGTCATTTTATTGTGGTCATATTGATAGTGCATGTAATGTGTTCGATGAAATGCTTCTACATAATGAATTTATGGTTGTGGTTGAACGGTGTTTTGTCTTCTTCTTTTTTTCCATGTCACTAATGCCATCCTAATCATCATCCTAATATCCTTAACGCACTTTTGATGCCCGTGCACTTTCATTAATCACCGTGAAAAAAGAACTTAATAAGACAAAAATTAAAAGTGAAAGGGCTCAATCGGTACAAAATCAAAGATAGGGGCTTATTAGCAAAAATGGGCAAAGTTCAGGGGATCTCAGGATGCGTTTTGCCTTATAACTACTAAATACACAATCAAATAAGCAAATTTATAATAGTTTTTGCGCAAATTACAATTTAGTCTCTGAGTTTTTTCTTAAATAACAAATTAGTTCCTGTATTTTGAGAAATTAATTATCACATCCCTATATTTTCATCCGTCAAACTATTTAGTCCTTCCGTTGATTTTTTTTTTTATATTTTCTTGCTAAAAAACTAAAAAGAAAATAAAAATAATAATTCTCTAATATCTAAATACCCTCTTCTTCTACTCTTCTCACTCTTAAAGAGAAATTCTGATTTATTTTCTCTTTACTTACAAAAATTTTATAGCAAATTAATTAATTATTTACAATATATGATAATAAACTAATTCTCTAGCCTCTGAAAATATAAAATTAGGTATAATAAGTTGAGTTATTTGGCTGCAAAATTAACAGAATTTAAAAAAAAAAAAACTCAAACTTCTTTTTCTTTCTGTGGAAGAAGGTTACCATATTTGTCGGGGATTTTAGCAGTAGACAATGGGCAATGGCTTCTCTATCCTTAAACTTCTCTATTCTCTTCTCATTGGTGTAAAAAAATCTTCGAGTAATGGCGCTTCTTAATCCTTCAGTTTTGTAACACCTTAGTCTAAACCTAACCTGAATCATTAAAGGCCATTATTGGGCAATTAATGGGGAAATTTTTTCTTCCTTTTGCATTTGATAATGTTATGTGTTTATGCATGAAATTGAAGGTTATGCATGTTATATGAATAGATTTTAGGCATAGAAGTGGTTTAAAGGATGTTAGGACAAAATCAGAAAATTTTGAAATTTTTGTGAACTGGGGGCAAAATGGTCATTTTACAGCCCCTTCGGATTTTAATGGATCTAGCATTATAAATGAAGAAAGAAAAGAAAATAAGTGAATGTAAATGGCATTATTAAGTTTATTTGAATAATATACGGAAAAATAAACCCGGTTGAAAACAGTTCCCGGCAAGCTGCTCAATTGAGGTGCTTGAGGTGCTTCGGTTGCACTAAGGGTATTTTGATCTTTTCCTTCATAATATGGGATTATAGAATGTATGCAACCTTATGGTATTAGTTTAGGCTTGATTAAATCCAACCATTGGATCAAATGATGGAAAAATGGACGGTTGGATCAATAGGATGCAAATTTGCTATCATAAGCTCAAAGTATAGGATTTTTGCCTTTGGTTTTGGATTT
>CANXYC010498403.1:0-69420 GCA_948193065.1 Aleurites moluccanus
ATATAAATCTTATTATATAGATAAAATTTACATATCAATTAATTAAGACTTGTCAAAATCAAAATTCTTATGAGTGAGACTTAAGAGATTTTCTTCACTTCTTCAGTTCACATTTATTTTTTGGGAATAGAGTGTGTCCATTAATTCATTAATTATGTTTCACAAGTGTGATAATTACAGATAAATTTGATTTAATTATTTAATATATGTCACAAAACATAAAGAAAAGGAGCAATCAAACCAACAAATAATCAAAAAGGAGGGTCCACAAATATTTGGATTATAAGCAGGGAAATAAGGAAAATAATAAAAGAAAGAAATTTTTAGGATAGAGAAAGAGAGAAAAATAATTTTATTTTTCCTTTTATTGTATTTTTTCATAATTTTTTCTCTAAATTGAAGAGAAAATATAAAGAGAAAAATAAAACATATTTTCTTCTCCTTTTGTTTTATTCCTTATTTCCGTTTTATTCCTTATTTCCAAACAAAGAAAAATCAAAATCTATTCTTATTTTTATTTTATTCAAAAAAATTCTGATTTGAAACTTTTATAAATAATAATCATTTAATTATTTAACAGCTAACAACTGTCAATAACTAAATACAATATAACTGTTAAGAATAAAAATTTTAATGGCTGCATTAAAATTTTTTAACAAACGGTAAAAATATTAAATCAAATAATGCATGGTGCTTTATACATCAGGGACCATATTATGATACCATTGGCCATATGCTTTTTTGCAATTGCATTAAGTGTGCCAATTTTAAAATACACTAATTTAATTATTGTTTAAATAAAAGATTAGCAAATAGCAAGTAGGTATGAAGCCTCATTATTAATTAGTGGATTAATAAATAAAGTTGCTATGAGTATAGTAGTTGGGTATATATAGCAATTGCAAAATGGTTTCCCCTTTTTTATCTATAATAATAAAAATAAAAAAAATGTGAAGTATATGCTCACTGTTTTTGGTTGGGAGTGCTAACTCCCATCTATTATTATTATTATTTTCATGTGTACCCACTCAAATTTATCCATGCCAATTGTCTTGTTTAATTGTTTTGATTATTCATTAAATGGTAACACTGCCAAATCTTGTTAGATCTTCTTAATTAATTTAGTATTACCTATTCAGCATACACTACCTGTTTATCATATTAATTTTCTTTTGCATGTGTTCCATTGTATTCTATTATATTTTTCCACATGTATTAATTAGTAGAATACTTAATATGATTTTACATATGTGCTAATTAAAGTTTATTTGTGAGTTTTGAAACCTAACGTCTACTCTTAAATTAGTCTCGCCTTATTATTAGGTTATAATCTCGCTTTATCATTAGGTTAAGATACAATTCATGTATTTCCTAGAAGCACTTGAAGGTCATAATCCCAGCTACTGTTGAAGTACACTGGCAGGCCGTGATGTACTGCTTCATGGCACACGTTGGAGGGTGGGAGATGGGCAATCTGTTTGGATATGGAAGGATAATTGGTTGCCGAACCAGAATGGCTTCCGGGTATGAACTCCATGTAATCAGTTGGATGAGGAAGCAAAGGATAAGTGAGCTGATGATGGATGATTCTGGCTGCTGGAATCGAAATATGGTTGAAAGTCGTGTCTTTATGTGAGCACGAAGCTGCCCAGATTTCAAGTATACCAATTAGCAAGCGACTACCAACTGATGTTTTGGTTTGACATTACTCAGAAAATGGTGATTAGTTGTTAAAAGTGGATATCAGGTTTGTTTTCCCTTGCTTAATTCCTTGCACTCTGCAGCTTCAAGTACCTCAGACGTCAGAACATGATGATCCGTTCTGGGGGAAGTTGTGACATTTGGATATTCCTCCAAAAGTGCGCCACTTTCATGGCGACCTAGCACTGATTCACTTCCAATTACGGTGAAGCTCAACTCCACTGGTGTATTTGTGGACCAAATGTACCGTCCGTGTGGGGATCGAGGGGTGGAATTAGTTCAGCATGTGTTAATGAATTGTCATTTATCTCAAGCAGTTTGGTATTATAGTGCAGACAGGCAATGTTCCTCTTTCTTTTAAAGCTTGGAGTGAGCTGGTGACCAAGGAAAACGAGAAAGAATATAAATAGCAGTTCTTCATGATAGCAAGGGGCCATGGGCTATATGGAGAGCTCGAAATATCAGATATTTCCAACATAAAACCTTGGAACTCATTCATATACTTCAGATGGCTCAAAAAACTTTATCTGACTATGTTGACGCTAATGGTTTAAATTCAAATGCTGACTGAACCTGTTTTGCATTGATGGGAGCCTCCTCCACGTGCTGTGTAAAAGCTAATTATAAACGCTGCAATTTTTGGGGCTGTGTTAAGGAACAACAGAGGGGACGTGATGTTCTCTGCTTCACAACTTATCTCAGCCATGTGTCCTGTTGATATTGCTGAAGCTAGAGCCATGTTGTGGGGCATGAAATTAGGAAGGGATCTGAATTTTCACACTTTGATTGTAGAGAGTGATTGGTTGGTGGTAGTTCAGGCCATAAAAGCAAGGAAGAATTAATGATCTATCCTCCCTTAGTTTAAGAGTTGGTGATATTTTAAATTTATCTTCTTATTTTTCAGATATTTCCTTTTCTCATGTAAGGAGTAATGCAAATAGTTTAGCCCATAGGCTAGCTCAATTTATTTTAATATGTAATTTTTTTTAATTAGCCTCTCTAATTAAAATATTTAATTTATTTTTTAATTTATTATTATGTTAATTTTGATCCTCTAATGAAATTTTTTTATTCTGTAATAATTATACTTACTCTTAAAATTATTTAAAGATTAATTTGAATGTTAATTAGATACCATCAAATAATTAATAAGAAAGTTGAAAACTTAATTTATATGCTCCATTGTTTGATCCCACAGTAATTCATTACATTAATTTGAGTTCTATTAATTTAGATAAAAGGAGGTACAACATAAGTACAAAGAGAAGTAATATATTGAGAGGATATTTTCCCTTTCTTTATGTCCCAAATGATTATGTAAATCACATATCCACATAAAGAAAGCATAATTGGATTATTGCATATTGGCCAATATTAGTATTTAATTTGGTTGCTTTTGACTTGTAACACATTATTATGTTAATGCCTCACAAATTTATAATTTAAGAGCTGGTTTGGTATTATTGTTGTTGATTTTTTTATTTTCATTTTTAATTATATAATAAAATTTTATCATTGAAATAATATTAATTTTTGTTATTTAGTGTTTGAAAACATAAAAATAAATTATCGCAATTATGAAAATTATGAAAATATTTTTTCTTTATTTCATCATTCCATTTTCTAAAATCCAAACTTTTGATATAGGAAAACAAAAATAATAATAAAAAAAAACTAGAAAAAGAAAATGATACCAACCACCCTAAACAAATGGTTGATTATTATCGCCATATCTCAAGAAAAGTAAATATTGATGCATGTGTTTAACTACTTCTATAACCTTAGCATTAATAAGTTTCCGTCTGGTTTTCTTTTCTTTCTTTTTTTTTTTTTTCATATTATATTTTATTTGTGATTGTAGAATTTTATCTATTTTTATTTTTAATTATCATTTCAAATTTTCAAAATAATATTTATTTATTTATTTTTATTTTATTCTTATAATATTTAATTATAATATAATAATTTAATTTAAAATAAGATTAAGAATATAAGATTAAATAAATTATTTTAAATCTAGTTAATAACTTTAAATGATAAATAAAAAAAAAATGAAGGGAGTAGATGGTAAAATAGATAATAGGCTGATTAATGTTTTTTCTTTTTTTACTTTGGGCTAATTAATGTTTTCTCTTACTGGTAAGAGGGTTGTGAATATTTAGTTTTGTTAATTTAATTATTATGTATATTTCAAAGTTTATACAAATTTGTAATAATAATAATAATAATTAAGTCTTATTTTTTATGTAAATTATTAATTGATTGCAATAAAAATATAATAGCCAGCTTTAATAATAAAAGAAAAAAGTGAGAGTGTTAGAAATAAAAAGGAAATGGTAATATCATCATTTTAAAATAAATAAATAAACTTTGATAAATTGTATAGTATTTAAAATACTCTACTAAAAGTAGCTTTAAAATTTTCACACTCACTAACATGGTGAAATTAATTAAGTGATATTAAATGGCTACATCATGCTATGAGCTATGAACTTGAAGGAAAGCAAACTATAGGAAGGCAAACCCTCAAAATAAGAATATCATGAGAACAGATTCTCACTTTCTCTTTTCTTTTTTACCTAATTATTAATGAGAAAATGAATTAAATTTTCCTTCTCTTTTTAACAATCCAAAACCTAATTATTAATTAAGCAATAAGCATGTTTTTTTTTTTTTATTACTAAGCTCTTAAAAGATACATTAATTAAAGTCCTAATTTTGCTGTCTCTATAGTAGTAAAGTAAATTTCTTAGTACTCTTGGTTCAATAATTATACATTTCCCTAATCTAAATCTATGGCTACCTCATCCTTTTAGCAGCATTTGCCTTGAGATTATATATATATGTACTAAGTCAAACCTTATTAGCCAGTCTTATAGAATATGCTCTTAGTAAAGATGTTTATAGGCATATTCCAAGCATAATTAATATAATTAATTATTAATTAACTAATTAAACCCTTTTGAATACTATCTAAATTAATTCATTCTTAATTCCCCATTGCTCCATGTAATTCTATTCTTTTCAAATATAAGAAAAATATCCTCACATCCAAAAATTGGTGTATTCAAAGGTCAATGGACCTATCCCAAGTACATATTAAAAAAAAATAATCATCTAAAAAAACATAAATAAATATCGAATGTGAAATACATATTTCAATGTGTTTATAATTTTTATAATTTATTCTTTTAATCAATGTATTTAAAATCAGATCGGTTAAAAAATCGATAAAAATATAGAGTCAAAAAATTAGAGATTCGAATAAGATCGAACTGGTTAAATTGAAAAAAAAAACGATATATATATATGTATATATAATTTGACATTTATTATATATATTAAGAAAATAAATATAATTTGATATTTATTATTTTTATCAAAATAAAATAAAAAATATATATTTTTTTTAAATCTGACCTGCTCGAATCAGATAAATCGATCCGATTCGATCTATTCACCGATTAACCAACCGATTCATTAATTTTTTAATCGATTTTTGACAGACGAATTTTTAAAGCTAAGCGGACCGTTTTTAGTTTAGTTTATGATTCAACTGACTGATCCGATCCGATTTTCACAATTATACTTTTAACATATATTTTTTCAAATAATTTAGATTTTCTGTCCTTTTATATGTGTCTCGTCTCTTATCTCATGTCTTTTTTTATATATAACATAATCTATGAAAAATTAATAATTATCAAAATACTTTAAAAAAATAAGTGATATGCCTCATAAAATAAATATATGATATGAGATAAAAAAAAAAAAAAAAAAAAACACAAAGAAACAGAAGATCCTTATTTTTTTCAAGAAAATGTCAAGATTTAAATAATAGTCTCCTAAATATAAGTTAATATTCAATGTTGTTTTACTTTTATTAGATAAATTCAGTTATTAAGAAATAACTATTGAGAAATGATCACTTCAATTTTTTTTTGTAGAAAATCAAACATATTCATATGAGGACTGAGGAAGTCAATCATATTCATGATTATCTCTGCAAAATTAGTGGCTGCTCATGTTGGGAGGTCAAGGATGAAGTGGGTATAATTAGGAAGATAAAAGGGCTGTTGTTTGAATTAATTCCATTCCATTATTATTTTCTGCCATAATTATCGGCAAGATATTGAAACAGACACTGTGTCTAATTAAGATAATTGGTCTTCAGAATTGTAATTAATTTATAGCCATGCTAATTGATTGATGATTTAGTGTTGCTGCTTACTTGGTTACAACATTAATCAAATTATTGGGCAAACCTCAAAATCATAATTAAGACAACTCAAGAACCTTAATTAAACCCACTAATTACACCATCCAATTTTCATACAGATCAAAGACATTTTTTGGGCTGGTTAGGTTTCGGACCAGACCCATTCATTTTAGTTTCATTCCATTTGAAGCTTAAACTCAAATTGGTTTTAAATTACTTAATTAAAACTATATTTGTTATTAAATGAATTTTATAATTAAAATTCATTTAAATTTTATTATTTCATATTTGATATAAAATAAAATAAAAATTTCTAAAGGTGATTTTAATTTTTTATTATTTATAATTATTATCATTACAAATGATAGATTAAAACTGCAATTTTTTTTCTAAATTTTCTCTCATTAAAATATTCATTAGAAAATTCCTAAAAACATATATACATTTTACTCTCAAATATTCAATTTTATGAAATATAACATAACTAAATCAAATTTTATACTTTAAATTTAATTATATCAAACATATGGTTAGGGTTTCCAGCTCTTGACCCTTTATTAAAAAAGACAAGGCCTAAAATAGTACAAAGTTCCAATTATACAATTCATAATGGGAAAAAATAGAAAACCCAATACATATCCTAAAAATTATATGGTTTTTTCATATTTTTTCCACAACCCACAGAGCCCAATGTAAAGTTTTTAGGTCCCAACATCTAAACACAGAAAAAACTGTATCCTTTCTATGGGCTTGTCCAAAATAGACTTTAGGGAATTGAGATCTAAATCCATGCTCTTTTTGATAAATTGAAAATCATTTCTCGTGAATATTGATATATTTAAATATAATTTAAAGATAAGTATATATATAATTTAAATTTAAATATTTTCTTTTTATTATTAAAATAATATAGAACATTCATGTTGAGATTAAAAGATTAAGTGGATCACAATTACAAATAAGAGAATTTTAATTGCATTTCAACAAATGTATAAATTATTTTTGATTGAAAGAACAAGACCCACTAAAAACATTGCAAAGAACTAGGGAAAAAGAAAAGACTTATTGACTCAATTTAATTAGACTATTGTTTCTGTAGTTTAAGTTATATAACATGAGTGACCTAACTTTATGGCAATTCTTTTACTTAAAAAATTTGAGTGAGGATTCCTTTGTAAAGAAGACAAGTTAAAGTTTTTTTCCCACACCCTCTTAATCATTTTATTCTGTACTGCTTCATCAGTAAAAGCCAATAACAGTAACAGTAACAGTAACACTCATCTTTTTGACTAGAAAACAAGAGAGAACAATAAAAAAATAAAGAGAGCAATGTTATTCCTTCTTTCCCCTGCCTAGAAGGTATATATGTAATAACACTTGAAATATCATTTAAACATCATTATCAAGAATATGATTATACAAAGGATTTCTTCTCCCAAGATATTATAGACCACATATGCATTTATTACTTTGTAGACACATCATAAAGATAAAATAGATGCATTTAAGCCTACTTAGCCAAAACCCCAAAATTATATACTATGCTTTGATTGTATGTACTATTGTTAGGAAATATATTAACTAAATTCATTGTTAAAATTCAAGATATGCAACTCTATATAATAATATACTTTTGAGTTTACCCCACATTGATGTATAGTTTCATTCTTCAACTTCTTTTATAAAGAGTAAATATAATTACTAATAGAGAACGTCTTAACAATGATAGTATAGTTTCAATTCAACTTTCATCATCAACTCAGAAAAAGAAGAAAAAAAAAAGAATTTTTTTTAAAAAAAGAAAAGAAAAGGGCCTACAATTTAAACTATGTATATATATCTGTTATAAAAGGCAAGAGCATTAGTGAAGCAATTTACAAAAGTTTATGGAAAAGATATTAATTCTTCTAATGGATCAACCCACAAACAGGATAAAGAATAATAAAAAGGTTAAAGAAAGAGAGATATTTTGTTTAATTATTTGATTGGTTTAGCTCATCTTTTATAACAAAATAGTTTTATACATAGAGATAATTGAAAGGCTAAAGGCAATATGAAAATTGAAAAGTTTGGTGGGCATTGGCATGTTCACAGTTTTGTCCACATTCTCCACTTTAGTTCATGTGGAAAACAACCATCCTTTGAAAATTCAATAGATAAAATCCAAAACTTTATCTATTTATTTGAGTTAATCAAGCTATATAATATTATTATATTATGATACAATTTATTTTAATTTTGGAATGTCAAAAATAGATGGTTTAACCTTAGCCAATGGTTATGTAATGCACAATTTGAAAAGACATAATTGGCATCTGGATTTGAATTAACTCTTAATGTTCCATTAATAAACAAATATTATGGCAAGTGAATTTATTAAATAATTTTAAAAATACATGTAACTTTGGGAATGCATATCAATTTATTCTAAATACACTGAAATATTCATAGTTGTTCAAATAAATAAATATTAGTTTTATTTATATATTTAAATCTAGAGACTTTATTTTTATTTTTACATTTATAGCATGAAAAGGCTAATTAAATTACTATTATACATATATATATATTTTTTATATCATTCAAGATAATTCAACAACAAAATAAATATAGCATAATAATAATATATATGTGTCTACTAGGTAATAAATTTAGTTCGAATTTTTCTTTTTTCTTTTTCAATAAAATCGTATAATATTCAATAATTAATTATTCATATTAATTAAAATTTAAATTAAATAAAATTTATAAAAAATAATTTTTTTTCAATATTTATTTTTTCTATTTTAAAACTCCAACTCAAAATTTGCTTAAGTAAAACAAATTTGTTTCCATCTTTAATGCTAATGCTAATAAAAAGGAGAGAACTGAAACAAGTAACTTGTGATCACAAAAGCACCAAGCAATTTGCAATATATAGGAGCTATAGCCATAGCAATTAAGTGCCAACCAAAGCCAGTAACTGTTGAGAAAAAAATTAAAAAAAAAGGAAAAATAAGTATTTAGTTTTAACTTTCAACTAAAAATTGTTGAACATGATTCAACTTCTTTTAATACCAACATTTATTTATTTTTTTTAATATTTAATACATTTATAATATATGTAATGAAAAAAATATTTTTAAATTTTTTTTTCTAAAAAAAAACAGAAAGATATATCTTACACACCTATCATATAATTAATGTATAGGATATATCTATCAATGCAACTTGGTTAGATTTTTGCAACTACACCAACTCTATTTACCTTTGTGGTTTGGTCACACAATACATTAATAAAAAATTTAATACATTAATATGTTGGAATTAAATAAAATTTATTTTTGGCATAAATATAGTAGATTTGTATATAAATTAATCAATAATATGATAAATTATATAAAATAATCAATCAAGACTAATTAATAATTGAATATAAGAGGAGACAATGTCAAAATCATAATTTTCTTGGTGATCATAAAATTTGAACATTAAAGATGTGAAGAGCTACCTTTCACTATTATAGAAAGTTTAACATATCTTTATCTTTATTTTATAAATTTATAATTGATTTTTCTAATGGAGTACTTTTCTTAACGAGAATATACATAATATTAAATAAATTAATTAATTAAAAATATATATTATGTTATATCATTTGAGATAATAATTATCATAAACAAATATAATTTTATTGTTATTTTTTTAATATAATTATTTTATAATTATATTTTATATGAATTTTCATTAATAGTTATATTAAGAAAAAGGCAAAAAAAAAAAAAAAAAAGACAATAAAGCTTACACGGAGGGTAAGTGACTCCCACGTGCGAAGTTTATCATGTTATAATGCACGTCACCTGACAAAAATATGTGTCAGTTTGGCATAATTTTGTTTTATTTTATTTAAAAAAATAATTAATTCAAAATTAGAACCATACTTTATTTCCCACCTTCTCCATGTTTGTGTGTAAAGAACAAATACATAATGAATAGTATTTAGAGGAAAAATAAATATTAATATGATAATTAGACTTAAATCAGAATTTAAAAAATAAAAAATGGTAATTTGATTATGTTAGATGTAATGCTGATGATAACAATAATTTGATGAAAGGACTTGAAATGTGATAAAGATTGCAACAAGGAGAAACAGATCATCTGTCTTTCAGACAAGAAATCAAATGATTATTGCACTCTCTCTGTAATAACTAAAAAAAAAAACAACAGTAAACTTTACGCGCCTAATTTTGGCGCGTCCAACTTTTGTCTATGCCATCATTTGAGACGGGAGTAACTGCCGGCCACGGGCCATCTCTCTCTCTCTCTCTTCTGGCTTTGCTTTGCTTTTGTAATTAATGTGCACCTCTCACTCTCTCTCACTAGTCTCTGCTATTATTTCTTTCTCTTTCTCTTTGTGGGTTTTGCTATTCTGATCTTAAACTGTGAAATCGATCGCTTCTTCTGAACAAAGGTACCTCCTTTTTGTTTTAGTGGTCATTTTTTTTTGGCTTTCAAGAACGTTTCTTTCTTTTAATTGGGTTATCTTTTGATTTTCTATGTGATTTTTGTGTTTCTTTGTTTGTTTTTTTGAAGCTAAAGTTGAGCGTTTTGTATATATACTTAATTTATGGTGGTTTCCTGGTTTATGTTTTAGTATTACACTCTGTTTGGTTACTCAGAAAACTGAGGAAACAAGAAGAAAATAAATTATTTTTTACTTAGCTTTATTATGAACTATGGTGTTTTATTTGTAAAAATGGAAACTTTCACTTAGTTCTTACGATAGATTGATGGATTCCATGATATGTTCTGGCCCTTCAGACTTCAACTATGGAAATTTGATAAATTTCTTTCCTTTTCTCACTTTTTTTTTTTTTTTGCTACAATTTTTTTTGGTTGATGAAATTTTTTTTATTTTTTATTTTTTATTTTCTTTTTCTCAACTTTGTTAATGGCAATTACGTAATGGTTACTTGACATCTTGTTTTCTCTTTTTAGGCCATCTTTGATTCTGTTTTGACAAAATCATACTTTTATTTCGTCCTTTTCTGCTTTTCTGTTTCTGCTTTATCTCTTCTCGTTTCTCTCTAGTGGGAATTCAAAGTTTGTCAAATTATCTCTCTCTCTCTCTCTCTCTCTCTCTCTCTCTCTCGTACCCCTTACTAGAGTTAACTTTTAAAGTTATGGAATTTTTTTTTATTAATTTATTTTAATGGGATGGTCTACTTTCTACTGTTAATTTCAAATTTCTTTACATGGGTTTCTTTTTCCTATGTGGCTTCTACAAATTTTGAAAAGTGAAAAATTCGAATATAGATGTGTAGTTTGCTTTATTTTCCAGCATTTTCTGGGCAACCAACCAGAGATTTAAGGCTGTTTAAGGGGGTGATGTGAAACGGTGTATTAAGATACATATTTTCCTGTTCTTTACTTTCTGTTTTTAAGTTTCAACCTTGTCTATGATTCTCCTTGTGGAACTCAGTAGAGAGGTAAGAATTTGAGAATCATCCATAATATTCTTTTTTTTTTTTTTTTTATAAAGTTGTTGTTTTGGGTTACTTTGTTTTAGGAAAAAGAATATAATTTTAATTGTAGATCTCATTGGCATCTTCTTGCTTTCAATGTATAGACGATGTTCTTTATAAGCTGTAGAAAGTCAAAATTATCTCTAATGCTTTTATTGTTTTAAAACAGGACTCTTGTTTCCTGGTGTATCCTCGGTTTATATGCTCCTGATTTTCCTGTATTGTTGTCTTCAATTTTTTAATTGGTATTTTATGGATTAAATTACATAATAATATCTCTCCAATGGATGTGTCAACGTGATTCCTTACCAAGGACAAAGGATTTGGACAGCCTTTTAAGCATATTCTATTCCAAAGGTCACATGGAAGATTTGTTATTTTTTTAATTTGTTTTGTTTGATTTGTTGAAAGTTTTCTGTACTTGCAGCCATTTCTGTGTTGTAGCAAAATATGTTATAAAAAATTCATTTAAATAATGTCTTGTTCCTTCTGTTCAGCTGGTTTTGCTGTTGAATTGACATAAACCCCCCACCAGATTGTCATTGACTAAGATTAAAAGACCCAGTTTTCTATCTTGAGGTGTAAAGTGAACTGTGGTTTCATGGGTGGGAATCTTTGGTGTTTGGATGGTCTTTTCTTAGTTGACTATTCAAGCAAATATTGAAGTTTCATGTGAGATCTGTACTGCCAAAAGGAGGAAACTTATCCATTAATTACAGATCAGATGTCTTCTTCATTCTGCAGCTAAGGAAATGGGAAGTTGTGTCTCAACTAGTAGTCGGAGTACTTGTAGTAGCAGGAGCAATGGAGATATTGTTCCCCCTCCTTGCTTGGGGATTGGATTTTGTGGGCAAAAGAAAACTAAAAGAACATTCTCTGACCATGTAGTTTCACTTCAGCATTTACCCTCCATACCTAACAGGATTTTCACTAATGGAAAGAGCAGAACTTCTTGTATATTCACACAACAGGGTCGCAAAGGCATAAACCAGGATGCAATGATCGTATGGGAAGTGAGTTCTTTTCTTTCTATTGAAATTAGTATTTTAATAGTCTTTGAAGGTTAATTTCTCAGCCAAACTTTGAATCTATGTAGGATTTCTTGTCAGAAGATTTGACATTTTGTGGTGTCTTCGATGGTCATGGTCCTCACGGTCATCTTGTTGCCCGCAAGGTGAGGGATGCCCTGCCAATTAAGTTAGTATCATTCTTGCACTCTATCAAGGCAAGACAAAACGGGTCAGGTCAAACCTGTTTTAAGGGGAATTCAAAGAAATCAGATGTTGGAGATCCGGAGAATGATGGCTCTGCCGAGGATAAATTGAATTCTGTATGGAGAGAAGCATTCCTAAAGTCCTATAAGGCTATGGACAAAGAGCTGAGATCCCATCCTAATTTGGATTGTTTCTGCAGTGGTAGCACTGCTGTCACATTAGTAAAACAGGTATTGCAGGAGGCATGGCGAGTACTCTCATATTCCATTCATTTAACTTTGATCTTAACTGATATATTTATTTATCGCTTTCAAGGGCTCCAATCTTTTCATGGGATATATTGGGGATTCTCGTGCAATTATGGGTTCTAAGGATAACAATGATTCCATGGTGGCAATCCAATTGACTGTTGATCTGAAACCTGATTTGCCCAGTAAGTTATATAATATGATAATTATTTCATTTTTGGTGTTTGCTAGTATGCATAAAGCCAACAGTTGATGTAAATCCAAATTGTTACAGGGGAAGCAGAAAGAATCAAGAGGTGTAAAGGTAGGGTCTTTGCATTGCAAGATGAACCTGAAGTGCCAAGAGTTTGGCTGCCATTTGATGATGCCCCTGGACTAGCAATGGCACGGGCATTTGGGGACTTCTGTTTGAAGGAATACGGGGTGATCTCAATACCTGAATTTTCTCACCGCCTACTCACAGAGAAAGATCAGTTCATTGTTCTTGCCTCAGATGGGGTATGATTTTCATCTCTGATTTTTCCCCTTTATTTCTTTTTTTTTTAGTTAATAGAGAATCTAAATGTATTTTATGTTATGAAAATCACAGTGAAATTTATGAGGTTCAAATTATTGCAACTAAGGTCTGTCTTTTAGTTATAATCTATGAAACAAAATACATGCTTTGCTAATATACTCGCAGTGAAGGAAGCTTTTCTGGTCAATTATATATCAAGCCGTGTAACTTTGTATGTTGCATATAAACCAATGTGGTTGATGGACTGTTATGCTGGCTTCTTTTTGTTTCAACAAACCAAAGTAGCAAATAGATAGAGACAGTGAGTATTCCATGAATGGTGTCAGGAAAAAATGTTTTTACAATGCTTAGGGGGTGTTTGGGTGTAAATGAGATTTTGAAAAATAGAGTTTTAAAAACGTCGTTTCAAAATAAGCTAGTATGTTTAGCTTAAATTTTTTCTATTTTTAAGTTTCAAAATGGCGTTTTGAATTAATCTGCCAAACACTCCAAAAACCCATTTAACGTTTTTTAAATTTTAAAACGGCGTTTCATGTCCATTTTAAGGACATCCAAACACTCCCTTAGTCTTGTTTTTGTTGCGAGTATCTTATTTTTTGGTTTGCTTCTCATTCTTGAATATTGGAGTTGAAATGAGTAGTCAATGTTTTTGTTCAATCCATGTCTATATTATAGTTTTTTTTTAATAAGATGTCTTCTATATTATAGTTATACTTGCAAGCTTCTTGTTTTTTGGTTTTTGGGGTGTGGGCAGGGACGGGGTTCATCATTTCTTGATATATCTCACTCTTATTCTCATTCATGGACTTCAATGGGTTTGTTAGCAATACATACAGAACTTCTGAACCAATCAATTGCATAAAACATCCCAAGATCATCCAAAAAAGCATAGGAATTGTGTAGTATAAGATAATGATCTCAGTTGTGATGGAATGTAGAAATCTTGCCTAGACTATTCAAATCCCATCACAAATACCAGTAAATGCTGGATAGTTATGCAATATGGAAGATGATGATACTAGAGCAAATCATTTGCAATAAGTGTAAAAACTATAATTGTTTTAGGAACTTAAAATAGGAGCATTATCTTTATCATGGCTATTTTCACTTTATGGTTTCAGCTATGAATGTTTTAGCAATGCATGGAATTTTCAGAAAAAGTTCATAAGAATTGAAGCTCAGATGGGTAGTAAAGAGATTTATGGTGCTACAAAGGTCTCTAGAGACCTACTCATGAGCACAGTGGCAAGGATGTTTCCATTTCCTTGCATGGGCTCTATAGGGTCAGTGTCTGATACTGTTACCGCTGCTGACATATCACTTGGTATTGATATTAAAGCCTGTGTGGAGAGCTCATTAACATAGTTCACACCTACGTACAGGGCAAGATTCAGGTGGCGGTTTCAAATGGTTATTAGGGCATCTGTTTTCCCCTTGTGTAGTCATCATCTTCATTTCTTAAATCCTGGTTGGTTGGAGTTTACAAGATTAAGTTTCAGCAAGCTTTATCATGTTTTGTTTGTGATTCCATTAAAAAGGCCTCGATATTCTGGTCTTGATATATGACTCATGAATGTATGAACAAGGAATATTGGAACTGGATTATGGAAGGGATTGAGGAGGTTTGTCAGTGATATTAAATTCACAAGTAGTGGAATGAAGTAATTCTTTAGGATATATAAACAAAAGAAATGCTTCATGAATTTTAATGATACTTCTGTATTTTTTTATGCTTGTTATATTTGAGGATATGCTTCTAATATGAGTTTCCTTAGTATGCTGTACAATGAAATTGTTTTTACCAAGTGCTAAGTTACTGTTGCTACAGGTTTGGGATGTCTTGAGCAATGAAGAGGTGGTTGAGATTGTATCATCAGCTCCAACACGAGCATCAGCTGCGAGAATCCTGGTGGACTCAGCTGCTCGCGAATGGAAGCTTAAATACCCAACTTCGAAAATGGATGACTGTGCAGTGGTTTGTTTATTTTTGGATGGGAAGGTGGACTCAGAATCTGATTATGAAGAACAGGGTTTTTCGTCCGCAACCCTCCAAAGCAATCATTCTGGTAATGCAATTGAATCAGATGATGGCCAGAAGTCGGAGCCATGTTTGCAGAGGAATTTTACTGTCAGATCATCAGAAGAAAATGATAATTTTGGAAAACTAGCAGTTGAAGTTGATGGAAATGGGGAAACTGTGGCTGGTGAGGATCAGAATTGGTCAGGTTTGGAAGGCGTTACAAGAGTGAACTCACTCGTGCAACTTCCAAGATTTTCTGAAGAAAGACCAAACCCATAATTTTTTTGGTATTTATAGAGCTGGAATGGGGCTGAAATAATTGTAATTTTTCAGCTTGAGAGCTCACTAAATTTAAGAGAAATCCTGGGCTGCTGGCATTTTGTTGGATGCTTCTGCAGGCAAATTATTGCCACAGCCTTTTGTATTGCTGTGCCTCACAGAAATGTTGCAAAACAGCTTATATCAAGGAAATGAACTGAATCAATATAGTTGTGTTAACATGATTTCATTTTCTCTCAAGATTATGAATTTTCTTGCATACAGAATTCTTGAAAAGATCAGATCTTAACCACAGAGAGAGAGCCCTCTAGTCTAGAAATTGCACTGTGATGTGAAAACTTAAAACTTGCGGTTTGTTGAGCACAAGAACCCAAAACAACAAACAAATGAATCATAATTTATGGATAAATCCTTTGGTACTGACCTATTCATTAACTTGTAATTAAGGAAAAAGAAAATAGAAATATGATCAGAACTAGAAGGCACGCTTGACATGCATGTGGTGAATTTTTTTTCCCTTCAAGCCAAGGGATACTGGCTATGTTTCATATAATGTGTGATTAAATAAATTTTTAGTTCATTGTTAAATAGAACTTTTCTTTTGATTATATTACATTCGATTATATCATATTTCAATTTTTCATTATTTTAAAGTTTAATGGACTCGAATTCACTAAATAGGTGTAATTCGTAGGGGTGTATGTGTTTGGAATTTACAACCTTATATTGAATCTGAATAATAGGGTGGGGCCTCTGGCAGAGCAAACAATGCTAGATTTGCAGTGACTTCATTTATGAACGATCCAACAGTAAATTCTCTTCTTTAATCTGATCATCCTTTTTTTTCAGGATACAAACATTGCAGACAGTACATTCTTTTCATTAATCTTTACCAAACTGATAATTATATCAAATAATTCCGGCACCTTTATTTTGGTCTTACTGCTAAACCAAAGCCTTACTAGCCATTAACCTGTCTGTCATCTAACCACATTAAAAAAACAAGCAATTTTAATTGTATATCCTAGTCGTATGGGTCAGCACCAAATCTGGAGGCACAATAAATCAATCAAATATAGGATCAATTAATTGGCCGATAAGGTTGGTGATAAGAAATCAAGAACAAATAGCATGTTTAAGCTCAAGAACTTTCAACTTAAAGCAAATTTTATATCCAACTAACATACCAAGTTACCAACTAACAAAGGTCTCCATCAGACAGAACAAGATATGCTAGTACACTTCGTCTAGGCAAATTTGCGTTGCTAAATCGGCATTTTATAGCTTTTTTAAGAGGAAAACAGTACTTAATAACTCACCTAACACATCAAGGGTTCCATAAAAGAATATATTCTCTTATATAGTCTTGACGCTTCTATTCTATGCATTTATTTCTATACTATGCATGGTAGCAGAGAAGACGCATGACACTAAATCACCGCCAAAAGCTCACCAAACTTGATTGAGTCTGAACTATATAAATAGAGCAAGTCTGTTCTTAGTTCAAAATCAAATAGCCTATTAATTTCTGCTTTTCGTCTCTTGAAATGGCTTGCAGAACTAACTTGTCTCTTGTTGCTCTCTTTATCTTGCTTGCTATATGTGGGCAAGCACTTGCCGGGCGCCAGATTCCAAAGAAATCAAAGAACGTGGATGTGAAGCAACCAGAGTTCTTGCTATCTGACCGTAGTTTTCTCATTCCAGGCATTGGACGGGTGCTGGTGCCACCACATCTCCACATTCCACCATCCCTCAACGTTCCTACCTACGATCCATATACTGGAACTGGCAGCTATCTTCCAGGGGGTGATGACACATATGTCGAAAATCCAGGGGTCGAGGTTCCAAATCCTGGCAGGATTGGCAGTGTTCCAGCAGCCATGCATCCATGAACATTTACTGCTGCTTATTAATAAACGATGGCTAGTATCAATGCTAGGTGCATGCATTAAGTTCTAGTATGATAGATGCTTGTAGTTACAGTTTGTTATGGTAAGGAAGTTGTCTATTAAGCTTCCTCTCCTTAAGATTCAAATAAGTGTTCATGGAGATATTAGTCTGAGTCTAGTATGAGAATGGAATCTTGAAAACCTATCCTATTTCCATATCAAGATGTACTAGTCCGAGGCTTAATGATGAATCATGCTTATTTAGATTATGCAGTTATGGTTGTCTTCTAACAATGACATGGATCAATAATTTCAATTGTTCTTTATCGACATTAGTAGAGGAGAGATTTTTATGCTCAGTTCAATAAAGAGAAGTTTTCCTTGTAGTTAACATGCAAAGGGCACTACCCCAAATCATAAATGCAGATCCATCTAACTGATTGGAAATAAAGAAGAAAGGAAGGACCAATAGGTTGCTCTCCACTCTGATAAAAACTATATATGCCTTTCATGTAATGGTTTTAATACAAGTGCAGATCAATGATATCGAGAGAATAACATAGCTAAATCCAACTTTCAGAACTTAATTGGGTGATCCAGATTTAAGTTTTCACATTATAATTCACACAACATTTGAGCAAATTTAGAATAAATGGACTCATTCTCTTCCTTACAGGGTCAGAATATCCCACAAGCCTATGATATGCTCAGAAGTAACTGAAAATCCATTATCCATATGCCTTAAACTTTAGAAGCATCTACTTTCAAAGCTAATAATAATAAATCTACTACACAACATCAAACTAAGTATAAAGTCAAGTAAATCACCATCTATGGAATTGTGTAACTAAAAAACAGTGCTAAGCGTCGTTAATTATAACGAAAAAGATGTGGTTGAATGAATTACATGCAACATTCTTGACAAGTAAATACCATTAGTGGGTGATAAAGACCACTATAATGTGTATATTAGGACATCAAGTCCTTTTGTTCCCGCTATTGGCAACTATATGATCACTTTTCATTTATTTAATTTGTCGATAATGATGTTTCAAACGAGCCAATAAATATTGCCAAATATATGATCATTTACGTACTCATTACATTCTTTTTTTATCTGTCGTTTAAGATAATTGCACAAGAAATAAGGAAGTCATTGAATAGCCTCAATTATAGGAAAAAATAATTATATACAACTAAAATAATCTTTTTATAAAGATGTATAAAGTTATTCAGAATTTAATGTAGATAACAAGGGATAAGGATAAAATTGAAAGAAAAAAAAAAATTAAAGCCGCCATAATTTTTTAAAGCAATAGATAAATTGGAACAAAACAAGTTTTCTACAATGACAATTCAAAAGGAATGGAGGGAGTAATCGTTTTTCTAATAAAAGATGTGTTTCCAATCAAGCTAATAAATGATCACAATCAACAATATTTTACATCCATCTCTTCCTATTGCAAGCTTTTTTTTTTTTTTTTTTCTCTTTTCCATTTTTGCTCAAGGAAGTTGATTCAGTGGGCACATTATTTGGTGAGCACAATTTATCAACACTGAATCAGAAAAATTATTCCAATCCAATGACTGACAATTGAACGTCATGAGAGATTGTGCATATTGAGTAATTATTGTTTATATGATAACTCAAGCTATCCTTAATGAAATCAAAGGCTAGTCATTGTCTAGTAGCCTACTACTTACCTAGTAATGCAGAAAGTAATGCTTGCCCCTGAATTCCCCAATTCTTCCATTGAAAAGTTGCCCTTTCCTCCCTCCTCGCACATGTTTTTTCCTCGTTGGAAAATCATCTCCAGTCATGAACATCAAGAAACATATCAAATCGCAAGAATAAACTCTTCAAGGAATTGCTTAAAAAAAATACTCAAACCAACACATAGGAATCTCATTTAATGATGCAAGCTGGCAGTAGTTGACTGAGTTTTTATTGGAAAGCCTAAGCAGCTAGAATTAAGAGGTCACGAGGATTTTACTTGTGGTTTTAGTTTACGTCAAGGTCAACAAAGGATGGAATAGAAAATCAATACAATATCCCAGAAATTTTCATTCACAAATTGCAAGCAAGGTTCTACCTTTCACAACTTACGTGCACAAAGTAAATGCCCAATAACAGGAAGAGTACAGAAATGCTTTTGACTAAAAAAAATACATATTTCCTCACCATGAAAAAAAGAACTTGTCAATTTAGAACATTACTGAATCTAACAAAGCAAAAACCTGTAAATGCTTTTGAGTTGGAACTTCAAACTGGAAATCTGGATGTTTCATGAAAAATACCCTGCAGAATCATTAAGATATTTCCAAGTAAGCTAAGACTAAGTGACAAATGAACTATTTCAATGAGAGGGAAGTTCAAAACTTAGTCACTCGGTAGAACCTACGCAAACTCATAAATTCTTAAGTTTCATTGATGCATATGCCAACACAAGAAGAAGAAAGATGCTTAATTTTTCTCAAACTGCATTTGAAACCAACATTTCACTTAATTTACCCAAAATTTCAGGGGAAAAAGAAAAGAAAAGAAGAGTCAATAGATTCACAAAAAATCCTAAAAAATCTAACTGAGTAATGCTCATTGGTAGCTCAACCTAGGGAGGAGTCTGTAAACCTTCCATTAGAGCTTCTTACAGTCTATGTTCTAGGTCAATCATATATATATATATATATATCAAAGGGTAAATGAATGAAAAACATATGATAACAAATTCATTGGTGTGTCCTCTAATTCACCATAAATGCACATAACAAACCATCAACACAATCCTTTGCCGTTTAAAACAAAAAAAAGGTGAATCATCTTTTTTTTTTTTTTTTCAAGTAGAACATTCCAATACACAAAGGACCACGTACACATAATGATCCAAGAACACATTGTTATAATTAATTGAACTACCCTAGTACACTTGTGGCTCATCTCTGATTCCCCTTGTCGTCACAATAAATCATCAGCATGTGATTGAACCAATCTTGGAAGTTATGGAAACCCAACTACTACACATAGCAGTAGAGAAAAACCATGTATTTTAAACTGATTCGTATCAAATACTAAGTTAATCACAATGCAACATGTGGATTATAGAAAATGTGCAACCTCATAATATGGGAATTCATGTCCTCTAGCTCACCTAATTATTTCCACATACAAATTTATACACAACTAAGAAGAAAGTTACTTTCTTCTCAATACCGCGTTGGGATGAAGAAAGTTACTAAATTTCGTCTCCCAATGCGGTATTGAGTTGATATCAAAGTAGAATCTGGTCACTTTCGTAAAAAAAATAAAGTTAAAAATTAAAAAAAAAAAAGGAAATGGGTTTGGAGAATTACCTGATTAAAAGAAAAGAGAATGTGAGAGAGTGATAAAATTCAGACGTCAACCATTTTGAAGAGAATGTAGCAGAGGAATCCAAGGAAGATAAAAAGGAGCAAGTAATCAACAAAAACGAAGAACTTGGTTGACCCATGATTTCTCTTCTTCTTGCTGTAATTGTTCAGCTTTGGTTCATCGTCTAGTGATTCAAGTGTCGCCATTGCATCAAAATCGATGCTTTGATAAGGAATTCTATGGTTTTGCAAGCTGAGATTTGTTGGGGATCTGGATTTTGGTTTTGGTTTTGGTTTCGATTCGTTAAAAAGGGTTGATTGAATATTGATCATTTTCCATGATTTGCCTTTTTTACTAATACCGGAAACAACCGTTTATAAACGAGTGGTCGTTTTTGGTTAGTTGGTTGTTATTATTTATGAGTATATAAGATTAATATAGGTTTTTAATATTTGGCATTCAGTTATAATAACATAATTAAAATAACTAAAAGATGCCAAAATAGTATTGTAAATAATTCGACAAATTAATAGGGACGGATCTACAATCCAAACTGTAAATTTTTTTTATTTTTATTGAAAAAAAAAATTTACTACATTTTTTAAGATAAAATTTTTTTATAAATATGATGAAATAGAAAATTCTGTAATAAATAATGTTATTCGGACAATAATGAATTAAACTATACGAGGAACAGAAGCTACGATAAAAAGACATAAAAACTCTTTAAAAAATTAAATATTAATATTAATACTAAAATCAATATGAGCTAGTCAATCCGCACTATAATTATTCTATTTGTAAATCTGTTTAACACTCACTATGTAATTTCTTTTCATAAGGCCTTGGATAATGAGGATCAAAGAGCTGAAACCATTTGCCCCTTCCAACTTGCTGTTTATCAAATTAACTACTGCAACATTATTACTTTCTAGAATTGCATTTCTAACACCCTTATTCCAAGCTAGAGACAACTCATGATAAACTTCCCAAATTTCGGCCATAACAATAGAGCATGCTCCCAAATTAGTTGCAAAATCGCCTAGCCATGCACCGGTGAGTGATCTAATAGTAAGCCACCCGCAGAAGGAAGCCCAGCGGTGCCACAAAAAGAGCCATCCGAGTAAATTTTGCACTGCCCCTCAATAGGTGGAGACCAGCCAATCCAGTACGTGCTCCTTGTAGATAAGCTACCATTTCCTTTAATATCAAGTTGCTGGGCTTTGTGAGCTTCATAAGCAAAGGATATAATACCAAATTGCAGAGTTGCCAAAGTATAAAAGTAGAAAATTATGCATAAACGAATTTATATGTAATCCTTAATTATCTCATATATTTAAAATTAATCAATAAATAAAAAATATTTAACTAATATATAATAAAATAATAAAAGATATTATATTTATTAATTTGTATAAATTTTAATTGAAATTTAAAGAATATATAATGAGGTTACAAAATAATGAAATGATTTCGTATAAATTTAATTTGTAAGAGATTTGAAAAATTATCCAAATAAATTTATGTATACAGTTGTTGTTCGTAGCATTTAAAATGATAATTTCAGAATATGAAAATTAATCATTAAAAAAATAAATAAAAAGTCCCACCGAGATTTGAACTCGGGTTACTGGATTCAGAGTCCAATGTCCTAACCACTAGACTATGGGACCTGCGTGTCAATGTGTTGTAAAACCATGTATGTATAATATAGTTTCTGTTAACCCCGCCCAAAACGTTTTACTGTACGTTGGACGCCAAAAACCCTGATGAGAAGAGTCTTGCTGAGATCTCCCTTCCCTCCCTCTGCAATTCTTTACTTCTCTGAACGGTGAACCTCCTCTTCCTGACAACAATGGTGGGTCTCTTCCAAAGTTGGGCCCCATGCGCAGCTTCAACTCTAATCCCAGAATGGATAGATCCCTTCGTAGACCTCTCTGATGTTGTCTCAAGAGCCCCTCAAAACCTTAAAATGCTGTCCTTGGGTTGACCAAATCATTAATCTTTTAGATGGGTCTTTGAATATGGAATCCAATCTGGACTCTTTTTGCCACAAGTTCTTGGTCAAGTTGTCTCCAAGTTTTGTCTCATTTGTTTTGAGGTCCACCGAGTTACACAGAAATCCTGATGTTGCTTGAGGTTATTCAGTTGGACTGGTAAGCGAAAGAAGTACACTTACAATATTGAATGTTATGTTTCTTTGGTTGATGTTTTGGCTATACATGGTGATTTCGATAGAGTTAAGTTTGTGTTTATTAAGTTTTAGAGAAATGGGTTTCCTAATGACGGTTCTTTCTTCAAATTCTTTGATTAAGAGCTTCGGAAATTTGGGGATGGTAGAGGAGTTATTATGGGTGTGGCACAGGATGAAGGAAAATGGGATTGAACCAAGTTTATTTACATATAACTATCTGCTTTATGGTTTGGTTAATTCCAAGTTTATTGAATCCGCTGAACGTGTTTTTGAGGTTATGGAAAATGGAACAATTGGACCAGATGTTGTTACATATAATTCAATGATTAACGGGTATTATGAAGTGGGGAAAACCCAGAAAGTATTTGAGAAACTATGATCTATGGAGTCAAGAAATGTGGAACCCGATAAGATTACTTATATAGTTTGATTCAGGCTTGTTATATACAGAGGGATTTTGATTCTTGTTTAGGTCTACATCATGAAATGGATGATAAAGGTTTGGCAATCCCACCACATGTTTATAGTTTGGTTATTGGGGGGCTTTGTAAAGAGGGAAAATGCATGGAAGGGTATCCTGTTTTTTGAGAATTTGATTGGGAAAGGATGCAAATAAATGTGGCAATATATACTGCTTGACTCAAATGCTAGATGTGGTAATATGGGAGAGGCAATGTTGCTCTTTGAGAGGAAGAAAAAGAAGGGCTAGAGCCGGATGAAGTTACTTATTGTGTCCTTGTCGATGGCTTGTGTAAGAGTGGGAGACTAGATGAGGCTATGGAGTATATGGGGTTTTGCAGAAGCAATGGAGTGGCAGCCATGCTATGTTTTATTCTAGTTTCATTGATGGTTTAGGCAAGTTGGGGAGAGTGGATTAAGCTGAGAAGCTTTTTGAAGAGATGATCAAGCAAGGATGCCCACCAGATTCATATCGTTATAGTGCACTATTGACGCTCTTGCTAAGTGTGGTAAGATTGAGGAGTCATTAACAGTCTTTAAGAGAATGGAAAGTTGAAGGGTGCTATCAGACAGTTCATACATACACAATAGTCATAAGTGGATTGTTCAGAGAACACAGAAATGAAGAGGCATTGAATCTGTGGGATTTAATGATTGATAAAGGTATCACGCCAACTGCTGCTATTTTCAGGGCTCTATCAAATGGGCTCTGTCCATCTGGCAAGGTGGCCAGAGCTTGTAAGATTTTGGATGAGCTGGCACCGAAGGGAGTTATACCTGAGGCAGCTTTTAAGAATATGCTCAATGTTCTATGCAAAGCAGGTTGTATCAAGGAGGCTTGCAAGTTGGCTCATGGTATTGTTGATAGGGGCGTAGAAATACCAGGAAGAATTCGCACTGTACTGATCAATGCCTCGAGGAAAGCAGGCAACACAGACTTAGTCTTAAAGTTGATGCACAGCAAGATAGGCATTGGGTACGATAGAATGGGTAGTAGTGTTAAGAAGCGGGTGAAGTTTCGGATTCTGGTTAAAAGTTGATTCTTTACCCAGATCATACACACTATATAACTATTTTTGCTATTAATTTGAAAGATAGCAACTCTCTCGCTCTTTCTTGTGCACATATGGTATACAGGAAGCATTGACATAACTAGCATGAAAACTTTAGTTGCAGCAATTGCGTAGGCATGACTATTTGGTAAATGAGTCTGGTAAATTGTCGTCAGTTGCTGAGCATCCATGTTCATATATTTAAGTATGACCTTTCAGTTTCAAGTATCCTTCCTCTGGAGAAAATAATGATATCTGCACAACCATTGAATTGGACGGCAATTTTGAAGTGGATATTTTTGCAGCATCAGGTGATGAAAAATTTCTACCCATAGTCAATATACTTCATATTTTTATGCACTTGTACGTGGATCAGTAGGGTGGTTTATTACAGAATGCTATATATGCTGTAGACTTCAGCCGCAGCACTCTTATATGAAGGAATTGAGTGTGTGTATGCTAAATAATCTCAATTCTCAAGATCACTAGACACATTTGAATGAAGGATAGTCAAGATTTATATCAAGATCTATTAGTGGCTGAAATACCGTTATGACAAAGCGTATAAGGACAAATTTGCTTCATTCAGTTTCTTTTATTCATATTGTATTGGGCATAATTTAAGAGCATAAAGTAAATTTTCTGAAGCCATGTTAGCCAATAGAGAAGCTCTTACATTTTGAGACACCACTCTTCAAGTTACATCATGAAACAAAAACAAAATAATTTAATATTGAAGAGATTCTAATTTCATATATCCTTTCAATTAAATAAGGGGAAAATCTTAAAATTTAGGTTGGAATAATTTCAAATTCATTCAAACAAAATAAGCAGAGGTGCTATTGTTTTATCTCATAATTACTTTGATTTGGAAGTAGTTTCCAAAGTTCAAACGTTTCCACTTGAAATGTTGGAAGCTTGAGAGTAGCTGTTAGGATATGTACATATTGGTCACATGCATGTAACATTTTATTATTGCTAGTGTTGACTAGGTTAAAGTGTTGTGCTTTCTGTTGGGCTGAGGGCCTTATATTAATCTTTAAACCTTTTATTGAGTATTAACTGAAAACAAGTCATGCAATTTGGTTTCACGATATCGATAATATGTATGCAACTGAATGCTACATCCAAATGTAATGGGCAAAAGGACTTTAATCTTAGATTCACATAAATGAATATTAAATATACATTTTTTGGAGGCATTCTGTAATATGAAATCATCCTTGGAACTTGATAAAATGAGCAACAGATTGGTATGTCTACGCTAGTCCCTACCTTTCAAAGCATCCTGCAATGTTCATGATCAGTTAGTCTATTTTTTTTTTGTCTTCAGTTGTGGACTCATGATTGATAATTATCACACACAGCAAAAGGCATGCCTCCCCTTTTGATATGGTGAAGTATGAAGGTCACGAGTTATAAATTTAATCAAAATCGATTCGAAATTAATTAAATACTCAAAATAAATATTATACACATAACTAAAATTACATAATCTCATTAATAAATAAAAAATAAATCTATATATATATGTTTTTATTTAAATAAAATATTTATTGATTAAAATTGGACAAGGAATTGCTGTCTGGTAATCAAATAATATATATCTGCCTATTGTATTTGAGCTTTATGGATTAGAATTTATAAAATTTAATTTAATTTTTCAAAGTAACTATAATAAAAATTAAGGGGACATACGATAAGATTTTTCTGTAATAAAATTCAGAAGCTGTGCATATGATAAAACAAATATATCTTACGATCAAAAGTTCACAATATCAGTGGAATATGGTGGATTCCACCAATAATTTAATTCCCTTGCTTGTGATCACACTGAATAAAAAATCTCATATCTACAACATCTCTACAAAAACATGACAAGAACTCTTCACTTGGAACTCTGTGCTAAGAAATCACTCACATGTAACCCAAATAATGTGATTGACTGATGCTAATCTCGCTCCCCTCACTGCCTACATGTCTCTCTTTTCCTTCTCCGCTTCTATCTCCCCCTCTCTCTCGCTATCTAAATTTAGTTGCAGAGAATCAAGGAAAAGTCTTGCCTAAGATCTCTCTCTGTAACAAACCAATCAAATCGATCCATCAATGAAGGCCCATACCAAGGTTTCAGAATCCGGAAACCTTCTCGTCTCCTTTAAGCACAAGAGGTATTATTATTATTATTATCAAGATATGTTCCAGCATTTACTTTCGGAGATATTTTGGCACAAAACAGAGAGCTAGCTTTAAGCTGAGACAGGCAGATGAGAGAGAGAGAGAGAGAGAGAGAGAGAAGGTGAGAGGAGATAGGTCCCTTTAGTTTAGTTGGTGGTAGACTGGGGGTTGAGGGGGCTGTTGTGTTTTTTTACACAGCAGCTCCTGATCAATTTTTGCTACTTAAAAAATTTTAAAAAAATTATATTTTGATATTGTTTGATGTAATGAATCTATTGATATATTTTTCATTCTAAACAAAAATCATTTAGACGGCTAAAAATATATTAGAAATGCGTTAAATTTAGACCGTTAAATATAATATATAAAATTTCTAATGCACTTTTAGCAATCTAAATGATTTTTGTTTAGAATGAAAAATACATTAATAGATTCATTACATCAAACACTATCAAAATATAATTTTTTTAAAATTTTTTAAAATTTTTTAAGTAGTAAAAATTGGCCACATGAAGGGCTGCTGTATAAAAAAACACAGCAGCCCCCCTCAACCCGTAGACTGGCAGCTAATAATTAATTGTTATTGTTATTTAATAAATTTTTTAAAATATTTGATAAAATTATTATTAATTATAAATTATTAAAACGTTAAATAATTATAAAGAATTAATATTAATATTTATTTTTTATTTAAATATTATTTTTAAAAAATAATTTAATATTTTTATTTAAAAAAATAACTTTTTTAAAAAAACTCTAAATAAAATGTTTTATAAATAATTATTATTTGACTATTTAACAGCTAACAACTGTCTCTAATCAAACGGATATAATACAACCATTAAAAATAAAAAAATTTATAATTATATCAAAATTTTTTTTGTCAAACACTCATATAAAATTTCAAACATTTACTTCAAATTTAATATCAAGATCCAAAATAAAAAACATAAGATTTTTGAAATTTTTAGTAAGTATGATTTACGACACAATGATAATAAATCTCAAAATAAAAATTATGAATTTATTTGACAAGCAGAACATATATTAAACATTTCATTAATGTCACTAATGAGTTCAGTGATAACTCGTGATATATTTAGATATAACGTTAAATTAAAATATATCAATTCACAAACTTATAATAATTATACCAGCAAATAATTTTTGGAGCGTATGATGTCCAACGATTAGGAAAATTCCTGAAACACTTATACCAAATAATATATAAGGATTATCAGAACGATTATAATTTAAACTTAAACTTAAACTTTAGAGTTATATAAAAATGACTTTAAAAAATTAAATTTCAGTAAAATATTTTTAAAATTAAGACATTTTTTCACTGAAATAAAAAAATAAACTCTTCTATATAATCCGCAAAACTCACAATAATTAATAGCAACTCAACTGCTCCTCTGACCCCCAAAATCATAGATCAACTCATAATTATACATAATCAAAATCATAAAACACCATTTTAAAAGTAATTTAATAGAAAAATAATTATTCACAATTGTAATACATCGTTTAATTCTTTTTTTTTTTTTATCCTTTAGAATAGTTTATTTATCAAAGTACATAATAGGCAAATTCTCAATTGTGAAATCCTTTGAAACCATTTACATTCCTTTTCTTGAAAATCCATTTAATTATGAAATATACCTTAAAATAATACGTTATCTTAATCATAAAAAAATCATTTTATTTCAATTTATTTAATAAAACTTTAATTCAACTTAGAAATCTTTTAACATTAAAACAAATCTTTTAATTCTTCTAAATTATATATATATATATATATATATATATATATAAACAAGCACATAACATCCTATTAATATCAATTGCCCATCCGAAACCTACGAATCATTCTCAACACATCCTCCTCAATAATTAAAATTACAGTCTACAATTTATAATACCTAAATCATTTTTATTTGCACCAATAATTTTAATTATTCCCTTAATCCTCATTTAACAATTAATTTAACCACATTTTCATTCATAAAATCATAAAGAAAATTCAGAAATGTTCCATTTAATTATCTCAAAGTAACCTATATAGTTCCTATTAATTTTTAACAATCAATTTTTCTACTTGTCCTTAATATCCAAATAATAGGATCTAAATACATTAATCACACAAAATAGCTTAATAAATACTCTAAATAATTGAACATGAACTTCACAGTTGTCTGAAACTCACTTACCCTCACTTCGCTAGGAAAAGTTAGAAAAAGACTCGGTCCCAGATTTCTTCGTCTGAAGCTTCGGTCACAGATGATAGTAAACTAGGTATAATTAGAAAGTTGGGACCGAAAGAATTCCAACAACTGAAAGAATCGCTGGGAAAGGAGGTCTGTGTCGGCCGGAATCATCGGCGAAAGTCCAGGAATGGCGGTGTCGTCGGATGACGCGAGCTGTTGTTTGGTGGTCGTTGGTAGCAAAATTCTAAGGAGTGGACAATCGACAATAAGGCTCTCCTTTGGTCAGGCGCGTGTGGCAGTTCAGTGACCGGACGACGTTCCTCTAGCTTTGACAACACATTTTCTCTCTCCTCTCTCTGTCTAGACTGTCCCTATTGTTTGGCTTTAATCACTGTTCAACTGTATAAATATTTTCCAAGAGTTAAAAGAACAAAAAGATGAAAATGTCTTAATGGTTAATAATATACTTAATTCATTTTAGGTTGTGGGTTCAGACCACGACATTTAACATATATATACATATATTTTTAACATAAATAATTAATGTTTTTATTTTAAAATATTATTAAAAGCAATTTATAATGATTAAAAATTTTAATTAACTATTCTCATAAAATATTTCTAATAAAATAATTTTTTTTTTATAATTTTATAAAAAAAATTTGAGTCTTATTTTAAATATGTTTTTTATTATTATTATAATTAAATATGTTTGGTTTTATTTTAAATATATCCATATATTTTTTTAATATAATATTAATTTAACATTAAAAAATAATTATTCATAAAAAATAATTAAAAATAAATAAAAAAATAATCTAATTTTTAGGAAAAAAAATCAATTTTTAAATATATTAATTAATAAAATAAATAATATTTATATTATATATTGAACTCGTAGATTTTTTATTATCGATATTTTATTGATATTTTTTCTTTAAATTTATTATAAAATAATGAGGATTATAAAAGTAAAATAAAATTGATTTAAAATTAATAATTTAATTATAATAATAATTTAATTTAATTTAAAAATTTAAATAAATTAATTTAATTTAATAAAAACCGTCAAATCAAACTAATGTGACCCTCCACGTGGCTTTTAAATTTTGCAATAAGCAAATGATCCTACAAGGCATGATTATAAGTTTACGATAATTGTTTGTTGTTCACTATCCTACATACAGAGTGACAAGCCGGCAATAAAATTTCATTTTCAGAACAATAAAACAAAGATATTATGTATTCTTTTAATAGCATCCTTACCGGTAATATCCAACTCATGGATTCAATTTTGCCCAAAAGCTTATCAGGCTCGTACTCCAATTAATCTTTGTTTTTGGATCAATTGAAGGCTTATGTTACATGATTTCACGTGACCTTTACAGAGACCCACTTCATATTTTTAGATAATAAAAAATAGGATTAGATATTTAGAATCTCTTTGTTTTTTTTATTATACTAAATAGATTTTATATTTTAAAAATTATATTAAATTTTACTTTTATTAAACAAACAAATTATTTCCTTTTTTTTTCCATTTCACCATTAAACAACAATTTAAAAATTTAAATTTAAATAAAATATTTTTTTTAATACCCTAAATTACCCTTCTCTTTTCTTCTTACCTATCTTCTCCCCTTTTTCTTCTCATCCCTGCCAAATCCCAACTCAGCACAACCAAACTTTAAATCTAAAAAAAAAAATAAAATCAGATCCACTCCTTACCTTGCCTTTAATTTTGACTATTAAGCCTAAATAAATACAATCCAAACGTGAACTACGTTACACACGGCGCACGATTCATAGTTTCATTCGATATCGTGAACACGATAAATTATATAGTTACTAGCTTTGCCCTATATTGCCTTCTCTTATAAAGCGCTAAAACCCTTCTAAAATCCCCAACCCAACGCAGCAATGTTGGATCGATTACCACAGGAAATAAGAGCTGAAATTTTGAGCCGAGTCCCTGTTGACTCCTCCTGCGCTTCAGGCGCATATCAAAGTCATGGTGTGCCCAAATCGACAACTCAAATTTCATCAAAACCCATTTGAAAAAAATCCATAGACACACACTCCACTCCTCGTCTCATTTCTGCAGTCTTCCATCCCGACTGCCTCTACCTGGCAAGCTTCGATTCACTCGAATCTCCCGTTGAAACCCTTTAAACCCTTTAAGGTGTCCCTCTGATGCGAATCACAGTATCAAGTTGGTGGGTTCTTGTAATGGGTTGGTATTTTTTGGCGATGCTGTTGGAAGGATTGTTCTGATGAACCCGTTAACCAGAAAACATCAAGTCTACCTTTTTTGCTTCTTGATGCCCAGGATAGAAGAAAAAAATAATTGGGGTGCTTGGTCCTTTGGATTTGGGTATGATCCAATTAGTGGTGATTACAAAGTAGTTAGAATTGGGCAGTATCTTGGCTTGTCCCTGGCTACTTTGAAACAGAAACTTTGGTTTACAGTCTTAAAGAAAATGTATGGAGGGAGATTCATAGTATAGATTACATGCTTGGTCTTGACCAGAAAATGGGTGTGCTTGTGGATAATGATTTGCACTGGCTAGTTGGTAAAAATGAGATCCCAAGCAACCCTGACATGATTGTTGGTTTTGATATTGGGGTTGACAACTTCAGGGAAGTGCCAACTCCTGGGCATATTTTGGATCAAAATGCTTATGTCCGTGTGTGGATAGTAGGAGAATAGCTATCTGTGAATGCAACTAGATGAATAGAGAAGGTGAACTAGATGAATCTGCCTTGTAAATGAAAGATTGAGCGATATTTTTAATGTGAAAATTAAAATGAAAATGATGAAATATCACCGTATAATCGATTGAGTCGTAATAAAAATATCAAAAGAACAAATAAGTGAAAATAAATATAAAAATAAAAGGTATTATGAATTTTTTTACTGTAATTTAATAAATTTTTTAATAATAAGACTGATTTAATTTGATGGAATTAAAACATATAAATGATTTAGTGTAATTTTTGAAATATTAGGATAATTTAATATAATATGATAAATATAGGGATTTTAAAATATTTAACTCTAAAAATTATCAAAATTAAAAAATCAAATTTTTAAATAATAAAATTATTAAAAATAAAAACTTAAAAAAAAAAAAGAATGAACTCGTATCTAGATGAAACCCATATATGGGTTTCAAAATTGAAGTTGTGAAAAATTAAGAAATTTTAATTTCACATATAGCGTCAATTTAGTGATCAACTATCAAAATTAAAGTCAACAGTAGAGATGTATAGGGACAAATAAATTAAAAAAAGATGAGTAAATTTACTTTAGTTGAAGTAGTGCTACTTAAACATTACAATGGTCAGGATTAGGCTGAGGAAACTGAAGATGGTACGAGTAGATTTGAGAATGAATGGTTGCAAGTTGAAGAACTTGTTGATGATCCATTGGCTTTGCTTCTATTTTTACATGCTGATATATATATATATATATATATATATATACACTTAATTATTTAAAAATATAAAGTGGATCTCACAATTTCACTTTACCAATTTATTAACATCTGTGAACTTTAATTGACTGATAAATCTTAATTGGACAAAATATAAAGAATGAAGAGGTAATTTGATCATTTTGATCTATGAGACTGATATTGAATTTCTGGATAAAATTCAAGTTATGAATTGGGTATTTCCCTGAATCCTTACCCTATAGGATGCATTGGCTCAGTCTGGTCATTACACCAAGAATTTTCACCTGCTCCCACCCGTTCATCCTGAAGTATCGACAATCAGAATTAGTCGTTTTCTTTCTTGAGGTCGCTCTTGAACTGCAATTAAGTTTCAGATTTCAGACAGAGAGATTTTTTCAAATGAAACAAAAGACATTGCTCCCACAACCTCTTAATTCATCTGTGGACCCCTACCCTTGCCATTGAAAGAGGAAGTACCAATGCAAATTGGCAGTGAGATTGATTGGCTACATCAGCAGATAAAGACAGCACAAATGGGACTACTCAAAACAGAACTTTTTTATTGAGATCACTTAAAGAATTAACTAATCATATATATAAGAGACCATTCAAGCAAATCAGATATCAAACTTGTAACAAAATATATAATATAAATCTAGCAAGATTGTGATTGTCCATTGGCCTAAAACCAATAACCCGCCATTTAATTGGAGCCAATTAAGTTAGTTTGAAGCTCCAACAACAATCTGGATTTTCTGTCTCATTTGATATATTATTTTTTATCTCATATAATTTTTTGTGTGTTATATCAATAATAAAAAATTGTAAATTATCAAAACACTTTAAAAAAAAAATGATGTGACTCACATAAAACTATATGAGATAGAAGACGAGACACCAAATAAAATATAAGATCTGGATTACCAAGACAGTACAACTAACTTGGTTGCAGTGTCATAGGTCTCTTTTATCAATTGTTGTAAAATCTGGTCAAATTTAGCCGATTTAATTAGAAAAATCAAGAATCGGTTCACAGGCCAAATCGATTAACATATAATACTCATTGTTCTCATATCCGGCTCAAAACCCAGATATCCGGCCAAGGTACCAAGTGATCCGGCCAAACCAGTCACGAGTCTCAAGTAAAACGGGTCATTTTTTTTTACCATTTTGTGTCAAAATAGCTCTAAATCCCTAAATATAATGACCAAAAACAATTATTTTGATTCGGTTACCGAAGAAAACTTAAACTATAAATCAAGCTGAATTTTCAATTTATTATAGTTTTCAAATTAAAACCAAATCAAACAGATGTTGAACCATCAATTTTAGTCTTTTTTGGTCGGTTAGGTTTGGTCGATTTGACTTCCACTCTCGCTGCATGTACTGCATTTCTTCAAGGGATTATGCAACTTACTGGCTGGACTTCTTGAACCTGTGGTCAAAAAGAAAGAAGTGACCATGATTGGATTATTCATAGCTGGAATTGATTCTGTTCACATTCGTCACTAAAATAAAAGCCTGGATTTAGTCATTGAGAACCAGAAAAAAGGCCTGGATTATGTTACGAAATTCCACAATATATTGAATAGTCATTCAAGTTTACAGTTAAAAATTGTATTCATTCGATCAAGTAGAATATTTTGTATGCCATGAGCACATTGAAGTATTTGTTTACGATGTATAATTGATTCAAGACAGCATATTTCTTTTATTTATCAGATGATTGAATGAAAATTGACATGCCAAGTTCTGAGGCTTGTAGTAGATCAGTATGGTTCACAGCAATATTTGGATGGCTCATAATTGTTTATGACCTAGATATCTGAAAAGTTGAATTTTGATGCTAAATGTATGGTTGGTGAATTCTGTGGAGGAAGATTGAATTTAGAACTAATAATTTCTGGAAATAATAGCTGATGGACGGTCTGCATGTATTTAGAGATGATGATCAAACAAGTATTATTAAAAGAGAAAAAAGTATTTTGTCTTTAATTAAAGCAGAGAACGTTAAACCACATCTGGAATATTGTATTTTTTGGATTTGGTTTTAGATTGACATAACAATAGAAATCTCTTGTGAAACATGTGGAAACTAAATGACCCTATAAAGATCTTACATAAGGAATCAAATGGAAAGTTGTCGGCTTACAATTAAATAATACACTAACAAGATGGTAGATAAATTGACATTTACATGATAAAACAGGGACTTTTATGAAATTTAGTGACCAGCTTGAGAGTGAAACAAAGAGAGAAAAAACATGAAAAAAAAAAAAAACTAAAAATTGTGTAGGAGATTGGTAGAGCTTAAGCATGATGAGCTAATCACAAATGTAGACACAAATTATGGTGGTGTATGAAGAAAATGACCTTCTTATTTTTACATGTGATCATATTATCATTGGGTGGTTGGAGGTATCAGAAAATGAACATGAATAATTTTGCAATAGATTTTAGTGGCAACCCCAATTAAAACTGTAATTTTGTGGGACAATCTATTCCATGCAATGTAGCATGTGTTTTGTTTCCCAGTTTTTTTTCCCCCTTAATTATTAGCAGCATTCTCATGCTAGCTAATAAACACTGATAGGTTTATCACAATAAAAATCTTTTTTGTATGAGTCTAAAAGTACATATTTCATACTAGATTTACATATTTAAAGAATTAATTTACAAAAAAATGCAAAAGTACCTTTCTTTTACCATTCTTTAAGAAGTGAAAGATCTAGGATTTCAATTTTAGCAAGTAAAAATGAAGCTGGTTTTGGCAATTATTTATCCAAAAAAAAAAAAAAAAAAAAGTAACAAGAAATAAAAGAATGTGGTATTTGCCAAAGTATGGGTTGTCCTTAGGGATCATTTGTTATGGATTCCCTCTCCAACACTAAATTGCTGATTTTATGTTGTAATTCACAAATTCTTTTTGGGGCAATTTTTGTTAACTCATAATTGTTGTAAACAAATGTTATAAATATCACAGTAGATTAGTGGAGAATAAGAAAATCACAGTAATAGCATCCTCCCAAATTAGGTAGAATTCCATTTCATAAAAGCGTCCAGTTTTCACCAAAATGAGTCTTCTGCCATGCTGTATTACCTCACCTTCTTCCAAGTTTGCTTACGGATGGCATCTATATATTTTTTTTATTTATTCTTTTGCACTAAATATAATTTTTTATAGTGCTATACTTGCAATTAAAAATAGAAAATATGAGATTTATATTCATATACTGTTGTTACCTCTCTTTTTTTCCATTTTTTTTAAAGAGAATATTTGAAATGTTTACGAACAAACAAATTTGAAAGTCCATCATCGGGTAAAAGATAACTAAAAAAATAATTTTGAAAATCTATCATCAGATAAAAAACAATTAAAAGAAATCTATTATGGGATGAAATTATTTTTTCAATATGATAATATATTAGAAATATTGAAATATATATAATTTTAGAATATTAATCTCAAAAGATAGTATTATTGAGTTTAGAAAATCTAATTATATATATATATATTTATTTAACAACTTATATTTAATCTATGTGTAATTTTATATCTTAACAGAGGAAAGGGTCTGAATCTTTAGCAGTTAGATATTAATTTTTAATTTTTTAATTTTTTTATGTGAATTTGTTACTTATATCAATATAGTATGAATTTTATAGTTTTTAGTATATTTTATATTTTGAATTGAGTCATGTTTATAATTTACATATTTAAATTCATGCTTAAAATAAAAAATTTAGATCGAATCTTTGAATTCAGATTTGAATTTAATAAATGGACCATGAAAAATGTTCACTCCTAATTTAAGAACAAAAACCAATTAAGCATACAATAGGCTCCCACACCCTAATTCCTTAAGCATCCACCTATATACCCTCCCTTGTTCCAACTTGAAGGGTTTAGAAGAGTGCTTGCTGCTTACCTATTTAAGGCCCTAACTAAAATAAAACAGTCAAATTCCGTTGGAATAACGAGAAAAAATAAATAATATATCCTAACCATAAATGAATTTAAAATAAATCTATAATTTTATATTTGTTTTAAATTTAAATTTATTTAAAATTTTAAATAATTAAATCTGTGAAATTGAAAGTAATTAAATCAAATTCTATTAAAATAATTGATATTTTCAAATAAATTCCATAATTTTAAACCAATAAATTTTTAAAATCAAAATACTTTTATTAAATTTAATATTTTACTCTTTAGATTTTAAAGGATAAAAATACATCAATTATAAATTTGACATTTTTATTTATTTGACGTTATTTATTTTTATTTTTATTAAGGGTGGGGCATACTTATAAGATGAAATCTTTGCTTTATTCAATATTTTTTTAATATTTCTGTAAACTTTTTTATCCTTACCTTTCATATTTTTTTTCTTTTTTATTTATTTATTTATTTTATATATTTTGATTTATACCTTATAACTTTTTAGTTTTTATTATATTTTTTTACTTTATATTCTATAATTATTTTTTCTTCAAATTTTTTCACAAATATAAAATTTTTAATAAATTTTATTATTTATGATCAAAATTGTATTTTATTTTTGAAAAAATAATACATATAAAAAAATATTATTAATAAATATTAAATTGAGTTTTAAATAATTATATTTTCATTAATATAATATGAAATTTCTGAAAAGAAAATAAGTAAATAAATAATATAGTTATAAGAGTATTTTTTACCAAATAAAATATTAAAATGAAATTTAAAATTATATCAAATATAATATTCATTTCATTTGAATTGAATTCTATATTTATTATTTAATATATCAAATATGAGAATTCATTTATAAATAAATTTTATTTACAAATAAAATAATTTTTTAATAGAATTAAATTAAATATAACTTAAAAGAAAATGAGAATAAAATAAATGAAATAGGAACTTGGATTGAGGGACATACACACAATCACAAACCCATTAGTAATGCAAAACCAAAAAGATTATCACTTTCAAATGACGGGCCTTTTATTAATTTGTGAATTAAAAAAAAAAACAAAGAAAAAAAAAGGGAATAATTATAGAAAGATGCCAAGTTGTCAAGACTGGTTGGTTTCTTGGTCCCTGGATGCATTCTTCTCCATATCTTTAATAAAATCAAGAATCTCTTCCTTTCTATTTTTTTTTTAATTTAAAAAAAAAAAAGAAAAAAGAAAAATGATAACACTGTTTCATGTCTTGTGGTGAAGAAAATATCGCACAAATTCCAAGATGGAGAGCCTCTGCGATATTAGGAGTAGTGTGACAAAACTCTAAAGATAAAATTATAGTAAACACATAACCAAGAGAAGGATATATTGCCATAAATGTGGGCTCCCTTTATATAAATACATAATAGAGACTATATACAATAGAAAGGACCATTTATATTGGTAGCCACTACTGCTACAGCTACTGCTACCTTTGTGATATATACCAGTCAATCACAACAACAAATTAAAGCTTTTTTTTTTTCTGAAGGCTATAATGGAAGGTGTTGGTGCTGCTTTGAGTAGTACTAATTACAGCAATGGAGCAGAGTATTATGATATTATTGGTTGGTTTGATCATGTATCGGAGAACGCTAGCTTTTATCAGAGGGAGACTCTTCGCCGGATTCTTGAAATGAATTGTGGTGTTGAATATCTAAAGAAATGGATTGGAGATATCAAAATTCAAGAAATGGATGGATGTGCATTGGAATCTCTTTATACTTCGTTGGTGCCTCTTGCTTCTCATGCTGATTTGGAACCTTTTATTCATAGAATTGCAGACGGAGACACTACTCCTTTACTCACTCAACAACCTGTAACTACTCTTTCCTTAAGGTAGGTACTTTTCTTTCTTTCTTTTTCTAAAAGAAAATTTTATTTTCAGCATAACATATATATATATATATATATTTCATGAATCAAGTCAAATAGAGTAAATTAGGAAAAATTGTATGTGCGAATATTATGTTAAATCATTTTGATAGTAACACTTTGTTCCATAATCACTAACTGGTTCTAAATTATTACTTTATTTTTCTTTTTTCTTTTATGATTTCTAGTGTAACTTAAGTTTTTGAGGCAAAATCAAGTTCTTCTTCTTCTTATTATTATTATTACACACACATTAAAGGCCTTTTTATATTGAATTGAAAGGAATTTGTTAAAATATTTTCAATTTTCTTTTTCTAATTTCAAGTTGCTGATATAATTTTCATAGCTATTGTTTAAATTTTGTAGCTCTGGAACCACGGAAGGAAGACAAAAATATGTTCCTTTTACTCGCCACAGCTCTCAAACTACTCTTCAAATTTTTAGCTTGGCAGCTGCTTATAGATCAAGGTTTAAACTTGCGATCTCATAGTTCTGAAAATGATTTTACTAAAACACTCCTTTTCAATTACTTTTTTTTAACCATTTATTGGCTTATATGTAATTCTCTTTCTTTTTCTTGATATATATCTATATATTACATTTATAGTGTTTATCCAATAAGGGAAGGAGGAAAGATCCTAGAATTCATATATAGCAGCAAACAATTCAAAACAAAAGGAGGATTAACAGTAGGGACAGCTACAACTCATTATTATGCAAGTGAAGAATTCAAGATCAAGCAAGAAAAAACTAAGTCCTTTACATGTAGTCCACCAGAAGTAATTTCTGGTAGAGATTATAAACAAGCCACTTACTGTCATCTTCTGCTTGGCCTTTTCTTCTCTGATCAAGTAGAGTTCATAACCTCAACTTTTGCCTATAGCATAGTACAAGCCTTCACATTTTTTGAAGAACACTGGAAAGAAATATGTAATGATATTAAAGAAGGCACTTTAAGTTCAAGAATCACAATTCCTAAGATGAGAAAAGCAGTCTTGGATATACTTTCATCTCCAAATCCATCTTTAGCTTCTAAAATTGAAGAAAGTTGCAAGAAAATAGAAAATCTTGATTTTCTTGGTTTGATTCCTAAGTTATGGCCAAATGCTAAGTATGTTTATTCAATAATGACGGGGTCAATGCAACCTTATTTAAAGAAACTAAGGCATTATGCTGGTGGGTTACCATTAGTAAGTGCTGATTATGGATCTACTGAGAGTTGGATTGGAGTTAATGTTGATCCATCTTTGCCTCCAGAGAATGTTACTTTTGCAGTAATACCCACTTTTTCTTATTTTGAGTTCATACCACTTCATAGACAAAATCAAGATTTTAGTTCAATCACTGATGACTTCAGAGAAGAAGAACCAGTTCCACTCTCTAAAGTTAAAGCTGGACAAGAATATGAGATTGTCCTTACAACATTTACTGGTAAGTTTAGATTTTTCTTTTACTTTTTTAATTATTTTTCACCTTATTTTGATATTACTCATCATGAAACCTATATATATATAATTCAGAATAAAATATTGATTTTATATTGGAAATAAAAATTACTCATCTTTACTATTAGTACAAATGTCAAACTAGTAGACCCAATACAGCAATTGTAGAAATATGTGATAATGGGAGTGAACAAGTGTATTGTCCTTGTACATTTAATTTACTATAAATAAAGTCCATTATCTTTCTATGTTCATGTTTTTTGCTCATCATCCTAGAACAAGCCAAGCATTGATTTGACATAGATTTGGACTATGGAAGATTAGTAAGTCCACAAACTAATCCCTTTTAATCATAGATATGATACTCTAGTGCAGTTAAGGAAAGTCACTATATAGTTAGTAATGAATTGATATAAAGATATTAAAAGTAAAAAACAACAAAGAGTTATAAATAATTGGTGTAGCAAGGCTTTTTTTTCTTGTATGGTACACAAACTTCTCAATGTCATTGTCAATCCAAAGACAACAATCTTATGAAATATCACAACGATTAATATTGAATTAAAATAGTATTAATTTAACATCACTTAATATTTGGCAAAAAAGTTTATTTAGTGTCAAATATTGATCATAATATTATTATTAAAAGAAACTTTTAGTTACTGAATTTCATATACATATCAGGTTTAGTATTGTTAATTTTTATTATTATTAAGTTTTTATCTTTAACTATATGGAAACTTATTTTTTTTCTTGTTTTTTCAGGGCTTTATAGATATAGGTTAGGAGATGTAGTGGAAGTTGCTGGTTTCTACAAGGGGACCCCTAAATTGAACTTTTTAAGCAGGAGAAAGCTAATACTAACTGTAAACATTGACAAGAATACTGAAACAGACCTTCAATTAGTGGTGGAGAGAGGGTCACAGCTACTTAGCAAAGCAAGAGCAGAGCTTGTAGACTTTACTAGCCATGCTGATGTGGTGAACCAACCTGGTCATTACATAATTTATTGGGAAATTAAAGGAGAAGTTGAAGAGAGCATTCTTGCTGAATGTTGTAGAGAAATGGATGAATCTTTTGTTGATCATGGATATGTAGTTTCAAGAAAAGCTCATTCAATTGGACCACTAGAGCTATGCATTGTGGAGAAAGGTACTTTCAAGAAAATCTTGGATTATTTTATAGCAAATGGAGCTGCTTTGAGCCAATTCAAGACTCCTAGGTGTACCAGCAACCAAGTTCTCTTGAGAATTCTTAATGTTTGTACCATTAAAAGATTTCATAGCACTGCATATGGCTAAAAATTGAAAGTGGGTCACTCTTCAAATAAGTAATTACACTTTTTAACCTGGACTTTCTTTTTATTACAGTTTATAAAATCAATAGATCCAAACAAATTTTGACCTTATAATTTCCTTTCAACTTACATGACTAGTTCGGGTTAAATATTAGGACAGTTAGTTATTACTACTATGTAATTTTCTGTCATGTAAAGTAAACTTGCTAGATTGACTATATCTTTTTATGCTTATGGCTACAAGGATTTAGCATGGCGAATGTTATCATACCTGGATGGATTAAAAAATCAACAGAAATTTAGAGAATCGGAGATTTAATTGGAAGTCAAATTGATTGAATTAGGATTAAACTAAAAGTAATTAATTTAATATTATAAAATAGAAAAAAAAACATAAGTTAATTAGTTTAATATTAATTTTTTCATTTTATTTTTAAATTTATTTTTTATTTTCATAAATAAGAAATAAATAATTAAATAAATAAAATAAAATTATATATGATTATATATAATTTTTACTCAATTCAATTTTTTTTATCATTATTTCTATTCACTTTTATTTTTAAAATTTTTATACCATTTTAGTATTTTAATTTATTTAATTTTATATAAATTTATAATTATTTAAGTTAATTTAATATTAATTTAATGAATTTTAAATTTTGACATACTATAATATGAATGATAAAATATTTTTTTTAATATTTAAATAATAATGTGTGTTGTTATTATATATATGTATATTCTATTTATACAACTAATAATAATAATAATAATTTTTTTAAAAAGAAAAACAAAAGAAACTTTTGACCATAACACCAAAATGAGAAAAAAAAAAGGGTTGAATTTCCCTTGAATATCAAAGAGGTTGCTCGATCCGAAAAATTCAATTTGGATCGGATAAGTTATCGGTTATCTGGTTGAATTATCAGATTTTAATCCGGTTAAATGGATAATTAGAGTAAACCGAACCAATCATTTAAAAATTTTCGATTTTCATGATTGAATCGATTAATTGGATCCGATTTTAAAAATACTGCACACAAAATGCATTAAATTTGTGTTGTGTAAATATATTTGATTAAGCATTTAAATCCTCATATCTTATATTTTTCAAATTTCTTACTATACATATCAAAATAATTATTCTTTAAATCTATCATTTGAAAAGCATCAAAAACTATTCTCTCACTTATTTTTATTATCTCCAACTATTTATAATTATGATAATCCCTTTTTTGAGATTCTTTTATTTCATAATCGAAGACAAATTGTCAGGATTATGGTGAGGAATCTGAAAGACGTAGTTAATACATATATTTATATGGTTTCAAATCAAAGTCATTTTTGTTTTCAAAAATCAGATATAACAATTGACAGAAAAATCAGTTTTTAGAGCATCTTTTTAATTTTACAGAAACCTCCAAGAAACAAGAAATGGCAATTTGGGTAATGACTTTCTTCCCCATTAAACCAAAAATCTTTCTCTTTTTTTTTTTTTTCTTTAGAGAAAAAAATCAATTTTGGACTTATCGAAAAGATTTCAAGAAATAAGAACGTGTGAGTTTGTGTGTGAAAGACAAGCCAATATGGGACCTTAACATTGACAAAGATATATATTTTCCCACATTCAATTATTGCCATTATACCTCCTTAAGCCTTTTGTATGCATAATCAGAATTAAGAACTTTTCAATTAATTAATCATCCTAAATAATTTGCTACAAAACCATTTCATCATATATACAAGGGTTAGCTTTACTTTAATGATGTAAATTAATAAAAGCTCATACTAAAAACAACATTAATTAATAATGATCAAATTATTAAGTATCATATATATATATATATATATATATATATCTTCAATGCCAAGGTACAAAAGCAGTGAATATATTAATAAAGAGAAAAAAAAAAAAGTATTTATATACTTGGGAAGCTAATCCAATTGAAATCCCATGCTGTGGTTTAATGCTGTAAATGGGCAGATTCCAGCTGGGAAGTGGAGAGTGTTATTGCTGTTTGACTTAGAAAAATGAAATCAATTATGGGGATTAGGAAGTTCTGTTCGTCCTAAAATTTATAAAATATATATATGTCTATAAATTTTTTAATTATTTTTAATTAATCATCTAATATGTTATTATATTAATTTTAATCTTTTAATAGAATTTTCTTATTCTACTCCTATATATATAAATAATATGGTCCCATAAGGTACAGTTGTTCTGAACCATCATTTTAATAATAACAACATCAATATTTATTATAGTAATAATAATAATGTTCAGACAAATCCAATCTAGGTTGACAAATTGACACTGAAGAACTGAACAAAAAAAATAAAAATCCCTGCAAAGACCATAATAATATAATATATAAAAAAAGAAAATTGATGGTGTAGTTGAACATATAGATAAAATTTTGAAAGAAGGAAATCTAAAATTTTCTTAGATGATATGTCTGAGTCTGTGAGTCTGTGAGAAGGTAATTATGCAATGCTATGCTCTTCACATACCAGAATTCTATTTAATGCATGCCCATATCTCCAATATATTATAGACTTTTCTACCTCTATATATTATAGACTTTTCAGATCCTCTCTACCTATATGTTCTGTTTGGGTTAGCTGCTTCATCATGCATGCTGTCATTCTGCAATTAATATCCCCCATATCTTTAGCTTCTTCTCTTCTTCTTCTTCTCCTTCTTCTTCTTCTCTTTTTATTTTAATTTTACGTCAATGAGGTGAGTTATGTAATAGGAAGAAGAACTATACTACTTCATCTATCTTCTTCTTCATAATCTCATATATATATATACATATCCAGCCAGTGAAGAGTTGAATACTTGAGAGCCTAAGAACTTATTGCAGAAAGAATTTTCCTTCGTACAAAGTACAGCAAGGTGTAGCACCGATCTCTCTCTATATATATAATAGAGAAATGACAGTGTCTTCTGATTTCCTTGCAGATTTCTGATACATTACATCGAGTGCAATGGTCCCATATGGCTATATGTTTATTTATTTTATTTAATAGGAGCCTAAATAAATATAAATAAATAAATAAATAAGAGAAACAACAATAAAATTTAAGTATTCCAATAATGATTATATCAATGTATGAAATTCAAAATACGTGTCTTGTTGATAATTTGTTTTTTCAATAGATCAAAAATTGTGTAAAATAGTAAGGATTTCCAAAAATTAAACATTTTGTACTGTCACTAAATTATTTATAAAAAAATATTATATAGTTTTATACCTTTTCATTTCAGGATCTATTATTCTTTATCTTTGAAAAACACTTGTTATTTTATGATATCGATAATTTATATTAACATAATAAATATTGAATTGACAATATCACCACATAATTATAATTCTGGCATGTCAGTTTCATATCAATATTTAATGGATTAGCAATTACTTAAAAAGTTAAAATACAGAAATTTTTTTTTATCAAAAAAAATTCACAGATTTTGAAGTAAAAAAGATGTTTTTTCCAATTTTTTGATATTTTACCCAATTACTTGTTGAATAGTTATAAGACACAAGTAGTAAATTAATAATTATATATTTATATAAAAATCTAGTACAGATGCAAGATAAAAGAGTCCAACAGATAAGACATAGGCATCACATTTAACTGTTGGAGGGTGGAGCTATTAGAATTGAAAGATCAATTCAAGGACTGTAATTTTCAAGTTGATGAATGGACCCTCAAAGCACATGCACTTGTAAGGTCGTTTTTTAGAACAAAAAAATAGTTGATAACAATAGGACGTTTTGTGCAAAGACAATTGTCCACTACCTGCATCACCATTCATATTTCTGCGTATAACTGGACCACCCATATGCACCAACTTGGCATAGTGGTCCTTGTTATTTTTCTTTCAGTACATAGCATTATTGAATTATAAATTATCAAAATGAGTTTTTAAATTAGCCAGACTAAACTACTTGTCCAACCATCATAAACATTATCACAATCCATATGACTAATTTAATGCCACTGTCCATGTAGTCCAAAAATGGTTTAATGAATGTTTAATTTTTTGGTACATATAAAGACAATGTTGGAGACCTATTCTTACAAAATCATGAACTTGCAGAAATAATTAAGGATTATATGATTCCCACCAGACAACATCTAATGATATCTGAGTAGAAGATGCATAGATAGTACATTTCCAATATTAATCAGCAAAAGCGGCCATAACCCTGCATTAAACTGTTAGTAAACCATCTTTGTGAAGCAAGCAACTTAGGAAAGGCACAGCAAAGCCATGTAAATTTGTTTTTCCTTTATGGAAGACACAATTAATTAGAGGTTTAGCTATGGAAAAAGAACAAGATATATATCAACTTTCCTTGCTTCTTCTCATTGTCCTTTTTCATGTTTTAAATATCCTTGTCGCTTGTCGGATATAATTGAAATAAAAACATTTTATCATTCATATTAGATAGGACCAATGAGATTGGATTCGTCCATTCAAATATCAGTGAGAATCAAATTAACTTAATAAAAAAAAATCTATCGCATACTATAGCACATAAAACTTATAGCCCAACCTTGAAGCAATAATGGGTTAACAGGGTTCAGCTTCCTGTTGGAACCCATTGGATCTTCAAAGAATCCTTATTACCTTATATGAGAAATGCCACAGAATCCATACAAAGCCTAAACACAATCACAATTAACAACCTGACTAAATTCAGAATAGCCCATAAAAATTATCGGCATCACAATGCACAGGCACAAAAACAACAAAAAATATTCTTATTAATCGGTCCAAGACTACTCCAAGGACGCCTGTCATATCATTTCTTGGATAAACCAAGTACCCATTAATTGAAAACATGAAAAACTCAATGATTTTAGTTGAATTGGTTTAACTACAGAAGCTTCCAAGGGCATATAAATTAAAACAGATAAATTAAAATCCTTTCCCACCATAATCATGACTATAAATTCTTGTTAAAGATACTAAACAAGAGAAAAACCAAAGAAAACAAATATTTGTAATTTATCAGGATGCAATGTATCAGATGAAACAAATTTGGATACTTAGGGATCAAGAAGAATATTGGTTTTCATTGACAAACTTCTCTCTGTACTTCCCAAAGCTAATCTTTTTGTCACTATCCAAATGCAAATAAACCAAATATCTTTATCTTATAACAAGAAACTTCGATATCTCCTCCTATAGCCAAAAAATCTTGCCTCACCTCCCTCACCTACTTTCATATGTCGATACTAACAAGTTACTCCCTAGTCTTGACCACAAACCTTTCAGCTATATCTTCCCTTAACTCCACTCTAGCAAATTCTCCCACATTAATCACACAAACATAGGCAAAAACACCATGGAATCTCTATCCCCTCAATCACCAGAACAAAATTCTCCTTCAAATTATCACATATTCGCATCATTTTGCTCTAGAGATGCATCTCGTGACACCAACATGTCCAATTGGATAGAATGTTACAATCCTTCAATCAATGCATGGAACCATGTTACCAGAATTCCAGGACTTATTGAGAAACATGTGCTGAAGGGTTTCTCCATGGTCTCCATTGGCGATTCAATTTACATAATCGGTGGTCGACTTTGCCATAAATTACCTGGCCATGTCCAAGATGAAGTAAACCTCGAGGTACGATCATCAGTTTTACGTTACAATGTACGTGACAACGAATGGCATAAATGTGCCTCATTAAACATATCAAGATTTGATTTTGCTTGCACGGTAAGTGATGGTAAAATCTATGTGGCTGGGGGTAAGTGCGCGCTGGAATGCCCGCGTGGAATTTCTTCAGCTGAGGTGTATGATCCAGCATTGGATGAGTGGAAAGCATTGCCTAATATGAGTTCATTGAGGTACAAATGTGTAGGGGTGACATGGCAAGGGAAAATTCATGTGGTGGGAGGTTTTGCAGAGAAAGGAGATTCCAATAATACACAAGGGCCTTGGCACACGTTGGAAAGGAGTTCTGCCGAGGTGTATGATTCGGAGCGTGACAAGTGGGATTTAATGTTGGGGATGTGGCAATTAGATGTTCCACCTAATCAAATAGTAGCTGCGAATGGGAATCTGTTTAGCTCTGGTGATTGTTTAAATGCTTGGAAGGGTCATATTGAGGCTTATGATGGGAAACTTAATATGTGGAATGAGGTTGATGGATCACATTTGCAAACCCTGTCATCTCCAGTTTCCACATCAGATGATTGGCCACCAATCCAAAGGCTTTACCTCACCATGGCACCCATTGGGACCAATTTGTACTTCTTGGCAGGATATCGGATGCCAGGTGAGATATCAAGAACAATGTCAGTAGTCCATGTGTTTGACACATCAGAAAACGAAGGGTGGAGGAGCTTTGAACCTATGGAAGAAGAAGGAGAAAAAGAGCTTTGCAGTCATTGCTGTGTAGTTAGACAGACCTTATAGAGAGTGAGCTGAAGCTCTGATCCCATGTTTTACTAATCCTCCATGGCTACCCCTATATATTATGATAGTCATCTTTGATATTTCAAACATCATTAGTTCATTATATAAAGGGCATAAATGTGCAAATTGTCACAACTCACTACTTTCTTGCTTTCATTCATAATGTGATAATGAAGCAATTTTTAGCCTTCAAGAGATCTTTCTATTGTTTTTTTTTTTTTTTTGTAATCTCTTAGTACTATCTAATCTATACTGGGCAATATTTAGCAATTAGCCAATTACTATCACCTAACAAACAACTCCAAAGACTAGCCAAGACCATCATAATGCAATAGTAAGATAAATTTTTGAACAAACAGTTTCATTACTTTGTTGAACCATACTAAACAGATCAAAAGAATTTAAATTTAAATGAACTACGGATTTTTCCTTTTTTTTTTTTTCTTTTTCAGTGGGAAAAATCGATTCTGTTGAAACGACTGAGACTGATGCAGAGATTATGGATGGCAGGGATCAGTTGTCACATTGATAAACTGGGCCCACATTATCAATTACAAAGGTGGGCCCAAACTGTTGAGTATGAAGCCTAACCCACAACTTGAGCTTCTCATCATCAAAAGGAGAGAGACACGATGAAATTGTCAGCCGAAAAAGAAAAAATTAAAAAAGTTGCTTTCACGTGAGTCAGACAAAACTCGCACGGGTCATCTGTGACCCGACCCCACTATCTGCCCCTATTCTCCGTTATTAGTGCCTCTGATAACCTCTCCTCGCGTTAACTTTGGTTTAGCAATAGCAATTACTTTATAATTATAAACTATTTAATAATTTAGAAATTAAAATTAAAATTAAATTATAAAATATTAAATAAATATAATTATAAACTATTCATAATTTTAACTTTATACATAAAATATTTTAATAAAAATAATTATATTTTAATTAATTTATATCTGATTATATGAATTTGTATAAAAAATAAAAATATATTGTTTAATTACTTGTAATTACTTTCATAATTATTTAATTTTTAAAAATATTTATATAAAAAATTAATTTTTGAGTTTAAAAGCTATAAATTTTAATTTTTAGTCCAAAAATTAATTTTATGATTATAATTTTAAAGATAGTGGTTAAAAATATAAAAATATAAAAATTAATTTTTAATTTTATTTTATCAAACACTCTATTAATAATTGGGTACTTGCTAAATTTTAAACTCTAAACCGAACAAATATCAAGCGTTAAATTTAATTAAGTATTTGGTAAATGAGGTTATTAATTTTTTTATTCTCAATAATTATATTAATTAGGTATTTAATAAAAAAATTTAATATATTTTTTAATTTTTTAGTTTTTAAAAATTATATCAAATTGATTAATTTTTTTTATTATAATTGATTAATTTTTTTATTATAATTATTAACTGTTAGGTAATCAAATAACTGTTGTTTATAATTTTTTTAATTAATTTTAAATTAATTTCTTTTAGAAAAAATTTATATTTATTTAAATAAAAAGATTAAATTAACTTATAAAAAATAATATTTAAATAAAAAATAAATATTAATATTTATTCTTAATAGTTATTAAATAGATTAATAATTAATAATAATTTTATCAAATATTTATAAAGGTAATAGTCACTATTTAATAGCCATCAATCATCAGTTGTTAACAATAATTATGAATAATTAAATCAAATAAAATCTAAATTTATTTGATTAATGATAATTATTAGCTGTTAAGTAGTCAACCAATTGTTATTTATAAAAATTTTAATTTGAAATTTAAAAAAAATTATATTTATTTAAATAAAAAAATTAAATTTTTATTTTAAAAATAATATTTAAATAAAAAATATTATTATTCATCTTTAATAATTATTAAATATTAATTGCAACCAACAATAACTAATAAATAACCGTTGATAAAAAAAACTTGTAAATTAACAACTGAAGTTTGAGTTTTAGAATGAAATACTTGATAAATTAAGTACGGTCCAGATTTATGCGGAGCACTTAATCAGGTTCTTCACTCCTTTAAACTTGTCAATAAGATATTGGTGGGAGCCACAGCTCCGATATCTCGGACAAGGTAGGCACGTGAACTCTTTTAGGAAGGTTTTTATATATTATCGTCTGCGGTAGCTGCCACGACTGCACATAATCGCTTTATTAGTGTCCGTACACGTGGATCTCTGTGATTCTTTAACATATCTACCGTATCCTCTTATTTATGCAAAAAAAAAAAAAAAAAAAAAAGAAAATTAATGAGGTTTCTATTTCTTATAATCTAATTAATTTCATATCCTTTTCAAGTGTAAACAAATTTTGTTTTAGATGAATAAAATATAAGATTATTTTTAAAATTATAAAGTTTGAATAATATAAATAAAGAGAGATATTCAACTATTATTGAGGAAAATAATTCATTAAAAAAAGGTTTCATTTCCAAAAGGAAGAGCTTATAACTTGAAAATATAATTTTCATGTACAATAATTTTAAATTTTAAATTTTTTATCAAATAATTTTTTATATATTAATTACACTCAAATTCAATCTTTAATTAATTTTTTTAATAAATTTGATTTGAATTTAATATCTCATAACTTTTTTAGTATTATTGAATATATTTATTAATAATTAAAATTTATTATATAAAATAATGTTTTATGAACTTTTAATATTAGTTTGTTGTATCTAAATAACAGGAAATAGACATAAACATATTTGATTAATTGTGATTGAATCCAAAACTTAATTATTTGAGCTAATAGCCTATAATCATAGCCTCATCCTAAAGTTTTTGCTTGTGAAAAAGCCATTTTTTACAGTAAGAGTTGTATTTTTATGGGTTTTAAAAAAAAATTAATCATATATATTTTTTTAATCATAAGACATTTCTATTTTTTTTAAGCAAGATTTATTACAATAATTGTCCATTTGAACCCCAAAATTCACCTTCCATAATAATAATAAATTGCTCTGTTTTCAGCCTTAGAAATAGAAACTCAGTCCCACACTCTCTCTCTCTCTCTCTCTCTCTTTCTCTTTACAGTACAAGTTCTAACACTATGACACTATGAAGAGTGGGAGAATTGTATTTTTAATGACAGACAAAACCAGAGAACAACAGAGATAATTAATATTAATATTGTTATGGGTGGGGAAGATAATAGCTGGGGCACAGTGACACCACCAATGGTGGCACCTTCGAATTTCGAAAGAGAAGAGCACTGGAGTCATTTTGATAATTCAGTGAATGCTGTGTCATTTGGGTTTGTGGCTACTGCTATTCTAATATCAATGTTCCTTGTTATGGCCATTTTTGAAAGATTTCTCAGGCCAATATCATTGTCAAACTCCTCCTCCTCTGCTGCTACTACTAGGACTACTACGGATCTTGAAGCACCTGCGGTTTTCCATTCAAAACTCGATTACCCATCTCCAAAGGTACCTTCTTTCTCACTCTCTCTGTTTTGTATGCTTTGTTTTTGTATGTTCGTGTATACCTGACCCAAGAAAATAATTCTTTAATACATTTTTAGTTATTTTTCTTGATTTGGATTTCTGGGTAGAAACTATTTTTTCTTGTTTACAAGAAAAGGCTTTTTTTTTTTTTTGGCTTCTTTCTCTCTCTGTTTTTACATTTCTTGATTCTTTTTGGATACCTGCTGCAAAATGCAAATGTAATTGAGTATGACTGTGACTGTTCATTCTTTATGCTTTCTTTTTGTTTATAAATCATCATAGTTAATTTTGGATGTTTTGACTGGTCATTCTTGCAAATTTCAGAATTTTTGTGACCAACAGATATAGAAAAGATTTCTCTTTTGCTTTTTAACAAATTGTTCTCTTTTTTGGTAGTATATTAGTGCACATTTTTCATTAATCAGTAGATTTAACACAAGAATAAGTATCAATTCCCAGCTGAAAATTGATTTGAGATTTTTGTTGTTTTACTTAGCACAAGCAAATTTAATAAATTCCTATTCACAAAGGAAAAGCAAGTACGAGACAAAGGCTGACTTATTTGCACTGCCCAATTGATAGTCCTTTATTAGGACTGCCCATATTACTATGTCCTCAATTATTTTATCTCTACTTCTAATGTGTATGTGTTTCAGTTTGGAGGTAATATAAATTTTTTCAAGAAAATTTAGGAGCAAAATTCATTTTTTTAAAATAATTTAAATTAAATATTAAAAAAATTTCAAAAATTCGATCTCATTCCCAATAATCCACTATTATTGTCTTCCAATCTTTTAAACAAGAAATCAGAACTAAATTAATATGCATAGTGATAATTTTCTATAGAGGTCTAGATTATATCATTAAATAATTCATAATTTGCATTATATGAAGGCGCTTTATCGTAACCATATTTGATTAATTATAAACATCTTCCAATAATAAATTCTTATCCCAATGCATCTGTTTATAATTTGGATTATTCTTTATATAACATATGCTCATTTTTTATCTGTGATTTTAGAAATTCATCTATTTATATTTTTAATTATCGTTTGAAATTTTTAAATCAATATTTATTTATTTTTTCCTATTTTATTTTTATAATATTTAATTAGAATATAATAACTTAATTTAAAATAAGATTAAAGATATAAAGTTAAATAAGTTATTTTTAATCTAATTAATAAGTGTTCTAATATTTGTGCAAAATCTTAAACGATGGATAAAAAAAAAACGGAGGGAGTATAATTTGTGCAAGTCTAATTCCGATGGTAGTTGTGTTTATTAAATTTTAATTAATTAATGATATTAAAATATTCTGTAATGATTTAATGTTAGAATCAATAATTGCCCATTAAACAATCTGATGCTTGTCTGCATGTTTAAGTTCATATATGTAAGAGAAAGGAAAGATATTAGTCAATGAATGAATGTTTCTGTTTGTATATCCTAGCTAAGCTTATTAGAGGCAAAAGGGTCCACTATATCTCACCAAGCATGAGACTTTTGTCTCTAGTCTCCTTAATAAGTTCACTTGATTGTAAACTTCTCGGGATGATAATTGTAGTGTTTAAACCTTAATAAGCATTTAAAAAACAAATAAGAATTTGCCCATCTTCATTCTTCAAGTTTTGTCCAATGCTATTAAATGTAGTTAAACATATATAGACAGAATGGTCAAGTTTTTCAAGCTTGAATTTGTTGGTATGTATGCAAGTCCCTCGTTATAGGCCAACACGATCACCTGATATTACGTTGGAATTGAGAAAAAGATGTTCTTTGAACTATATATATATAGTATGAGCCCCCATTTGCTTGCCATTTTCCATTGTTCCCTACCTTCTATAGTTAAGGCATGGCATAACAACTCATCTGTTCTTTATTCAGTTGCTAGTTAGCAGTTTCCCATTCAAGTATAATCTCCTTGGTTTGGCTTGTCCAGTTAGCAAGTTTTCTTTTTCTTTTTTTGTCATTTAGTTTGATTTTAATTGGTATTTGAATTTATAATTCATAGTTTAAAAACGATTTCATCAGTATCACTGACCGAAAAACTCATCGGTGGGTGCCTAATTTTCTACCATACATGTGTTGGTTACTGCAACCGTATCACTAAACTTCCAAACTTGATGTTGATAAAATTAATTTGGCTATTCAAAGAGTGCCCTTGATTTATGGAATGGGACTTGAAATCCAGAGACAGTAATTTGAATTTTAGTAGGTAGCAATGCTTGCCAAGGAATTATTCTCATATCTACTCCACTATTTTGTGTCTTATACTGCATTTTAAGAATGATAAACCAAATCCTTTTTGTTTCTTCTAGCATGGCAGCTAACCGCCCTGCTTTGAGACAAAAAAATTTGTATTGTGCTTGCTTTACACTTTTATATACGTGTGTTTATAGTGGAAGGATACTTTTTATATTAAGAGATCAAGAATTTAAATCCTGACATTCTTTCTTTTATAAAAATCTTGATATACCGAAAAAGAGACCCATCTAATTTCCTCTATTATGATTCTTCACCAGTAATAGTTTCAGGGGAAGAGTATTGTGGAATTAGCTCCAAGTATAGACACCACCAATTGAGTTGATAATTGTTAATACTTAAATGCCAACATAAGAGAGTTATTAATTATTCTCTAATTGTTCTAATGATTGCAGCATGTGGCAGTGCCACTATACTAATAGTTCACTTCATTATGATATGATCTGTTATGCAAACTCCTGCAACTTTCTTTGTTATAAGATGATTTCCTTTAGTTCTAATTATGTTACTTGATGTTCTCTTGCACCTGCTATATATAATGATCCTTCTTAATTAATTTAATCAATAGCAGTTACATTGTTTAATTAACTGCTTTAACTTATATTTGCTATTTATTTCTTCAGATATCAGTGTATGCCGAAGGAGTATCAGTGTTGATGCCAGGGAAGGATTTTCCTACGTTCCTTGCACACCCTGCACCTGCACCCTGTCCTCCTGAACCCACCATAAAGCCCATCCATCAACATAGCCCTTGTCTTGATTTCTCCTTGGCCTCAACTTCAAGCTAAAAACCTAACTTAATTGCTTGGAAAAAAAGTAAGACAACTAACTAGAACAACCATTTTTTTTTAATCTTTTTTCATAATATTTCTCATCCTGTATCACCAAATTAAAAAAATCATCGATTTGTAATGTGAGTACCATATATCGCCAATATGATTCATTTGGATTCAACCCAAGTTGGCATTTGCTTTACTCAAGCACACGCCCGCGCGCACTCTCGTATATATCAACAAAGTTTGGTGTCTCTCTCAATCTCATTGTCTTAATTTCTCTCCTCAATTTCATTTTGTAATTGATTCTCCTTTGAAATTGATTTAGAATACAATTTTCATTGATATCAAATGCGTACTTTTATTAAGAATGGCATTAAAAAGTTTTGCATAATGCATATACCTTTACTTGCAATTTTGAACTGAAAGTAGGATTTGGACTTGGAATGCAAGTTGCAGCCTAGAACAAAACCACTACGACCTTGCAACAGTACACAAATAATAGTATCACTGAGGATTTCCTTTCCTGCCAACAATAGTACTGTTATTATTGTAAGAACCAGACAAGAAAGACTCTGCGTGTGCACAATCCAAAAGAAATCTCCTATCCCAAAAATATAAAAAAGAAAGAAAATGCTCATTTCGAAGACCATTTTTAGCTGCATATCCCTAGAAAAATTCACGAATCTCCATGTTTGAAGAAGGTGAAACTCAAGGAATTACTATAATCTTGTCTTGCAACCCAAGTGGACACTATAGGATGTATCAATTACTAATTACCTAACATTGCATTGTATAGTATCAAACGCAATCTTAATTTGCCAATGAGGGTTAAAGTTGAGGATCTGAGACCTCTAACCCCATCTTATTTAATGTCACTTGAAAAAAAAAAAACCATATTCTTAATTTCTATTGCTCTTCTTCTGGGTAGTGGCATGGCAACTAAAACAAAGATAATTTTTTTTGGTTTAACTTGTGAAGATTAACAAGGGAAAAATTACATAAAAATGTTAAACAACTTCAATCTCCAAACCCAAGAAAATAACTTTCCTAAATTTGGCAAAACAAGTGATAATATTTACAGAAAGATGAAACATTCCAAGGACACAAGAGGGTTCTCAAGAGACTCATTCCCCTGTTGCTGCATTAAAACGTTGTCGTTTTGACTTTTATCCTCTTTCTTTACTTCACTCCTCACTCCCACTTCCGCTGGTCTGCCACCGGCTTTTCCAGTCACGTTCGCCGGACTCCCTCTCGCACGTCCCTTTAACACTCCACCAGCCGTCGTACGAGTTGCTGGTGACTTTGAACGCCTGCTAGACCTCTCTCCTAGATCCCTTCCAACTCTGTCAGACCTCACATTACGCCGTGCAGTCGTCGCCTGACCAGATAACTCCCTCTTCGTCGGCAATTTTTCTCTTCTGGCCTGAGGTTTTGCTACTCTTTCTCTCTCACCGTTGTAGGGACGCTTTCTGGGGACTTTGGCTGGAGATTTGTTGACTCTCTTTCTGCTGGTTACCTCATCTTCTCTTTTCTCTGTCACAGTAGCAGTAGTGGTTGCTGTTGTTGCCGTTGAGTAAGTGTCAGTCACGCTGCAAATCTCGAAGGCCTGAGAAATGTCAGGGGTTCTCTCTTCTTCTTCTTCTTGCTTCTCCTCTTTGATGCGTTTGTTGTTGGTGAAATTTTGGGGTTGGATTTTGGGTTCTTGAACAGGGGAAATTTGTGGCGGTTTAGGAATTGGAGTTTCAGAAAGGACCTCTTTGACAGTTTCTTCTTCAAGTGAAGCTGGTGGCGGGGTTATGGCGACATGGGATCTCTTGGGTTCTGGTGAAGGAGGTTTTAGGGGAGAACGGTGGCGGGTTGGAGCTTTTGCATAATGTGGGTCTCTTTTAGTCCTAGAGCTCATACAACAACCCATTTGAAAAGTTATGGCCTTTAGCAGAAACAACTACAATAAAAGAAGTAAGAGAGAGAGAAACAGAATTTGCATCGTGGATTTGTAATGTTAAACGGTAATAAAAATGAGCTGCTTCAAAGGTGGATTATATTGATGGATTGAGCACTCCAGCAACTAAGCTTGAGGGTGTAGCTCGCTATCTAGAACTATTAACTTATGAGAAGGTTGGCTACTGAGAGCTGAGAGTTTCAGAGGTAAATATTATGAGAGGGAAAGATTGGATGCAATTATCGGCTTGGGGTATCTTAAGATAAAAGAGAGATTAATAAATGTGAGTTGCTAGCTTTGATTACCTTGTGAGCTTTACAGGGCAGGATCCCTTAACTGAGGCCCCCCTCCTAAACCGGACCCAGTGCTTGTATTAGCTCCCCCACATTTTCGCATATAATATGAAGATACTACAATAGTAGGTGTTGCTTTTACCTACACAAGAGGATTCATCGTATCACTCTTTTCAAGTTTTGCTACCACCTTTGGAAGGCATAAATCTTTGATTAGACTTTGTATAACAAACCAAAAATGAGTGCTTTGTTTGAGCCTTTCGAGGCCTTGAAAATACAACCTCATTGTTTGTCCTCTTGCTTTGAAAAGCTGAAAACAAACTACAATAAGAAAAATAAAAATCCTCTGTAAAAAGGTAACCATTTATAATGGTGAGAAAACTGGGTGCAATCGCTAATGGACCACTAGCAGTAGGAAGAGTCGGGACCAGCTGCTATTTAGGGTTTTGAGAGCTCAAGGCATACTTGCTCCAATAAATGTGTGGGCACCAGCACCAGAGTGATTTGCAACTGATATTCTATATAAGGTTCAAGTACATTTTGCTCGCAGAAACATTGCAATCCATTGGACCAAAGCCAAAGGTAAAAATTCAAAACATCATTAGTATTTTGGGGCCAACAAAATTAATAATCTACCACCTGAAAAAGCCAGAGCATCTCACGAAAAAGATGGTATGATAGATAATTAATAGAAAAGAGAAAAGTTTGCGTTCTGATCCATTTACAGTTCAGTTCCTCGAATTGGTTGGTCGATATCCTTGACAAATGATCCAGTACTATGTATCAGTAAAGCTAAAACAAACTATTTATAGAAAGAATTGGACGGAGAAAATTCTGAATTACAACAGATTGAATTTACGACCGGAACATATAAGAATAAGCTTGAGCTTATTTAACTTTGAGAGGCTGCAGAAGGCATGTGCTAAAGCCTAAAGCCATTGAACTTGTACTCAAGTAATCATGGATCAGTCAATACACATTGTGATGAACATGTGATGTTTTGTGGAGGAACAAGGGAGGATATGCACTCTTCAAGAGATAGAAAGTTGTGAAGATGCAGCTCGATTTGATTCTATCATTGATTTGATATAGAATTCACCAGCCTTGTATGATGATCAGACCATGGGACCAGATGCCACGTAACAGAACCCCTGTACCGTCCAAAGAAATAATAAGATACATGCAAGTAATCTCAACTTCTGAATTAAACTTTTAGAAGTGAACAAATCAGCAATTTTGACAGTGAAGCATGCTTCAATCATAAAGTAAATTTGAAAGATTATACTAATCAGCCAAACAGATCATATGATCAAGTGCTAATTAATGCATGTTTGATATAATTATGGTATCAGTGTATATGCATGGCATTCTCATGGATCATATGTGTTGAGATGGTATCACTAGTATGTAAGATCATTTGCAAAACAAAAACTTTATTGATCATTAAAACAACTGCATAGTTATGCATGGGATAGGGAAAATACTGATGACCTGCAAACCAACACAAAACCAGGAAATTGAACAAGATATTCTTTTGAAAGGGAACAATATGAGCCAACTCTGTTAAACTCCACCTATTTGAATAAATCATCTAAAAGTATGTGCATGTCCAAATTACAATAAGAATACCACTAATAACAATTTTGAGATTATGGCACCAGAAAATTCAATAATTGCCTTCCATTTTCATATTCAAGGATATGCTGGAAAATGCCAGATTTGGTTTAGTCCCCTGCAGATTTACCAAATGACCTGTATGAGAGGTGCTCTTCTAGACTAGGGAAATCATCTACAAGGTGAACATTCACAAGTCAACTGCTTCAATACTCAGAATATGGCAGCCTCTCCCTTTAAGAATGATTTTAGATAATTTCAAGTAGAAGCCACCAGGGAACGGTCATCACAACACCTGAAGCTCATTCTTTGACCACAATTCTACCACCATTCACATATGGACCAATCCCTGTAGCACGCATGAGAACTAGATTGTGGAAAGTGAAGAAGGATCATCTAGTAAATTAGACTCATCAAAATGTTTCTAGTAAGAGTTGCAAACAACTAAAATGAAGAAAAGAACCACTAAACATGAGCTGATGACAAAATATGCAACATTGAACAAAGATAAAGCAATCCATGTTATGAAACATAAATAAATTACTTACAGAAAAAAAAAAAAAAAAAAAAAAAAAAAAAAAAAGGAAAATAGGGGAAGGAAGAGTAGGAGGTAAAGCAAATGTTTCTCCACTTCCTAATCAGAGCTAATCCATTTTCATTGACCAATCACTTACTAGAATGAAATGCGGTAGATATTGATCACAAATGCACAAACATTAATTATTCGTACAATTTACGTTAGCTAAATAAACCATGCACAGGACTAAAACTTCTAAAATAAAAGGCAGAAGTGTACCATTTCCATGCCAAGTGTTCTATACTTCTCGAAAGCTTCAGGGGTAATGTATTCAGATACTGGCATATGGCGCTTTGATGGTCTCATATATTGGCCAAAAGTCATCACATCAACACCTGCTGCTCTCACCTTCTCCATTGTTTTCACAACTTGTTCAGGTGTTTCCCCACAGCCTAACATTATCGAAGTCTTGGTAAGTGTTCCAGAGGGAGCGTGATCTTTGGCCATCATTAGAACATCTAAAGATTGCTTAAAATTAGCACGATGATCCCGTACAACAATTTGAAGTTCTTCAACTGTCTCAATATTGTGGGCAAAGACATCCAACCCTGATTTTGCAACTTTCTCTACACAGTCAGACTCTCCTCGAAAATCAGGAACTAAACAAACAAATGAGGGAAGCAACGTTAAAAGACAAGGAAGTAAGCTGTATTAAATAATTCTAAAGATAAAAACAAGCAGGAAGATTCACTGTTACGAATCAAATTAATATGAATAGCAGAGTGAATAGAATATTAATTAAAATGAAAAAAAAAATTAGCTTCAAGTACTGTTTAAAGTTATTAGCCAAGCTTTAGTTTGCAACTTCTGGCATTTATAAACACTTGAAAATTCAAATTCGATGGAAAAAATTCATACCCAATGCTTCTATCAGCATGTTTGGCTTAAGAGCCTTGAGCTTCTGCACAGTCTGAGCAAAATGACCACTCCCTTGATCGGGCAAATCGTCACGATCCACACTAGTAATCACCACATAATCCAAACCCCACGACGCAATTGCCTCAGCCACATTGGCAGGCTCATCAGGGTCAGCTGGAGGAGGAGTTCGCGATGTCTTCACATTGCAAAATCTGAAAAAAGGAAATGCAGACGCATATATAAAAAAAGAACCCCATCTAATGAAAAAATTCGAAACTCAAAAAAAAGTGCAAAACTACCTACAACCACGAGTACAGGTATCCCCCAGAATCATAATGGTAGCAGTGGCAGTGCCGGTCTCGCCACCAGACCAACATTCGCCCAAATTAGGACACTTGGCCTCCTCGCAGACCGTATGCAACTTCAATTCCCTGAGCTTCTTCTTGATCTGGACGTATTTCTCGCCGCCGGGAATTGCTTCCTTCATCCATTTGGGCTTCGGAAGGGGTTTTTTCTTGGAACCCACTTCAACGGAATACGTGTTATGGGATTGGAGGCCCGTAAAGTCGGAGAGATCAGGGGATTCGGTGGCTAAACGGGCGCGGAGACCGGCTAGGTTTTGGGGAAATTGGGGCTTTGTAGGCTCGATTGTGGAGGAGAAAAGGCGGGATTTTGTGGAGTTGATAATGCGAGCTAGGTATATGAAACGAGATTGAAACATGGCTTGTCTTTGTACAGCTCTCTGGCCTCTGAGAGGGAGACAGAGACAGAGACAGAGAAGCAGAGACTGGAAAGAAGGAGATCGGGTAGTGATTGGAAATGGTCGTTTAGTTGGTTGGCGCCGGTGAGGGCAGACATGGATGGGCCAAATTCCAATGCCTGAGTTTTGCCCTGGGCTTGCATAAAGTTTTTTTTTCCATGTCCTTCAATGGGCCTTGCGAGAAGTTTTTCATTCCTTTGGGCCCTAATCTCAAAATTGTGAATAGATATTTTCATTTTTTTTTATTATTAAACTTCCATTGAGTTTATTTCTAATAATAATTTTATAATTATGGAGAATGGAAATAATAACGATACCGTTAAGATGAAACTCATTAGCAAAAATTGATTTGAGCAAATTATATATTGGAAAATTCTTATTCACTGTTTGTATATACACTAATCTAATCTTGTGAGACAATAACACATAAATAAAAAAGTATATTATCATTAAGGACAATGATAGATTGAGTGGAGGAGGATACAAGAGGGTCGAAAGGCCTAAATGGACATAAAGACTTAAATATGAAAAATGATTCATACATGAAGCTTTGAATTGAGGACAAGGTGAGGATATAATCCGAGGACGAAACTGAAACTGAGAATAATATAAATAGAGAACAACACTTATATGATATACATGAGGAAAAAATATCAGGAATGAAGAACACTGATGAAGAATGCTTTGAAATATTTTTTTACAATGGTAGAGTTTATGTAGAAAATTTTTGTTTATTGTAGTTGAAAGGAGAACCCAAGAAATGACATGAACATTAATGAGGACATTAATAGGTTGAATTGGAAGAATGTAAGAAATGTGTTCCATAATATAAATATGAATTAGATGACATTTTGATGTATATGAAAAGTTTTGGCGGCCCAGATAGAATTTATCAACTATACATATTGACGGGCCAGTGGCATGATAGTTTAACTAATTATCATTATTCACTTATGTATTTGATCTAATATTTGTACGAGAGATCTTTAATTATCTAATAATGGTAGCATATATCAGATTATGAGTCATTCCGAGATATATTGAAAAAGTTATAAAGTATTATCCTCCTTACATCTAGGGAGTTTTTCCTTTCCGCACAATCCAATTTGCAGATATTGCTCTCCATTATTTTTGGACCCAATAATTGACTACGTGTTGAGGCTAAAGTCAATTACTGTAGTGGAAAACTAGGATGCCTGCTTTGTACGCAAAAAAAGAAAGGGTGGAGTTTTCATATGAGATGAGCTTTATGGATACTATGGCCTGCAGAATGTTTATAGTGGGCATATCTTCTTGGCTGAATATTTCTATATAGGAGAGATTATTTTATACTACTTTTCCAATTGATTTATAGGTCTGACATGCTCGAATTTATCCCTTGATTGGCTTACATAGTTGGCTTTTTACAATATTGCACATGACATTCAGAACAAGGCTTCATGATTAAAATTTTTCACATGTTTATATCCAATCAGTGCAACTCATAATTTTTTTTTTTTATAATTTAAGTTTTGCAGTCGAATTTATAAACAAATCTAATATATATATATACACACACAAAACAATTAAATAGGCTATGAATAAAAACATTATGGAAGTGAATTTTTTTTTTCTTTTTCTTTCTTTCTTTCTTTTGTAAGCTAGAATTATAATTTCACTTTGCTATTAATGAAAGAGCAACAATTATTTGGGTTGGAGTTATTTTCTGCTTTCACACTATCAAAATGGGTAAAGTCGAAGCGCTGGGGCTCCAAGAAGCAGTTTCAGTGGCGAAATCATTACGGTATCAGTTTGTGCTGTTTGAAACGAATGCAGAAATAGTTGATGATGCTGTTAACAATGCTTCATGTAATTTATGAGAAATAGATTCTTGCATTGCAAATATTATTAGTGATTTGAGGAGTTTTGTCTCTGCCTCCGTGAGGTTTGTCAACCGCTAGGCCAATAGGGCTGCGAATTATGTTGTTAAGGGCATTTTAAATTTCTCTTGCCCCGCAATTTGGTCAAATAACCCTTCTGATGGGTTGGCCAATGAACTAAGTAATCTTATTTTCTAAAAAAAAAAAAAGAAACAATCACTATCCCACTCACGTGCACCATATAAAAATAGGTAGGGATTTGATAGATGATGCATTATATATGGGAATGTGATAATAGATGCTACATCCATACTTTAGTTTAATGAATGCAGGTAACCATGAATGATTAAATTTTAGTGATTCATAGATAATGATTGAACAGTCAAATATTAAGATTATAATTTTTTTTAATTATAAACTTGAATTATTAATGTTGAGATATTTGTCATAATATAAAAGAGAAAAATAAAACTCATTCAAAAAATACTTTATTAAGTTAAATAAAAAAAGAAAAATTAATAAAAAATGTGATTCTTTATTAAGGAATTAGAGTATTTTGGATATAAATTAGATGTCCATTTGTCATTTTCTAGGATACCAAACAAGAATATTAAAATGGTGGTGCTCCACCATAAGCCTTAATCCGCTACAAAACTTTGAAAACAGAAGAAAAAGATTTTTGTCTGAATCATACCTAACGTCACACTATGATAACCACGTTTGCATAAGAATATTGAAATGTTTTGTAATCTATAGTTTCAAGTAAATTTAAGGGGTTAAGACTCACATCTATCTCTTGATAATGCCCTGATGAGAGTGACTTAATCACTTTATTAATTGTTAAATTTCGTTATCAGGTTCCTATCTTTGTCTTTGTTACACTGCCCTTTTCTCTCAATTTTTATTTTTCTATTTATCAATTCTTTTTTTTAAAGGTAAATAACTTAATTCATTTCAATATCAAATTTCAATACATCAAACAGAAAATTGGGAAAAGAAGTCCATATTGTTGGACTTGGAAAAGTACTAGTCATTCTTGTGAACACATGAGCAGTTTTGTTTCCAGTTTTCCCACAAAATTGAAGTTGAAAAATCTTCATTTTGTTGCAAAAATTGCTTGCATGATTGAATAAATCCACCTAACTCAGACGAGTCCAGCTTATCCCCTTGCACGTCAATTTATCAATTCTTATAACATTAATTTCACGTCCATTTTATTTTTTTTAGGTCAATTTGATGATAATAACAAGTTAACAACCCTTTGCATGGGTTTAGATTAGGATTGGATAAGCATTTTGACCAATTAAAAAACTTTTGGACATCAACTTCTATTTCCTCAATCCCGACTATATATTTGAGTATCAAACACACTAATTAATTAATTTAATAATTATTATAATCAAAATTAATTTATATATACACACATTTATATATTTTATTATTAACCATAAAATTTATTTTTTTATAATAAAAATTCTCACTTATATTTCAAATAATAATAATCAATATCATTTTAATTATAAATTATACTCTCTTCGTCTCATAATAAATATTTTAATTTTCTTTTTAGTATTCTCAATTTAATTATTTTATTTTTTAATTTAAAATATATTTTATTTTAATATTACAATAATACTTTTATTAAGTTAAGAAATATAAAATATAAGAAAATTAAGAAAATAAAAAATAATTAAAATAAAAAATAAAATAATTTATTTTTTTAATAATTATATATTTTATAATTAAAATATTTATTGTGAGTAAGATAATAATAACAATTAAGAGATAGTAATAAAATTATTTAACTGGGAGGTGATATAACCAATAAGAGATAAAAAGATCCCTAATTTGGTCGGTGAGCATCAGATAGAAAAAAATAGATTCTGGACAGCTACAGAGAGGAGACTGACTGGATAATTAAATAAATAATAAACAATTAAAGATAATGACTGCTTAACTAATTCCCATTGAAAAAGCAGATATAAAAAATAAAAATAAAATAATATTTTCTGACCTGGAATTTTTATGTCTTCCACGTAATGATAAAATTAAACTAAATAATTATTTAAAAAATTTCATTAACTTTCTGAAAAAAAAAAAAAAAAATTATATTATTATTATTTTTGTAAGTTTCTATTAAAATTGTATCTTATAGTATTTTCATTTAATAAGAGAATGGGATTGGTGAAAATTGGATCTCAAAGTCCCTTCCTTTTGGCAATGATTCACACACTTTTTCTACGATAATTACTCCCACTCGACTCTTTTATTCTTTTTCATGTATTCATTCATTCATTATAGAAAACAAGATATAAAAAGTATCTTTTTAATGTAATTTTAATATTATTACTACTACAACGTATTCATTAAGTTATTAAAAAGAAAACAGATAAATAATGGGCTTCATCAAAGAGTCAGCAAGCCCATTGCAATGATTCGACCACGCATGTGAAGAGCATAGAAAAACTGGCGGCTATTATTGACAATTTACAATTACAATTGCTACAAACTAGTACGTAATAATAATAATACATTACAGATTTGAATGTTTTGCTTTCCCATTCTTACCATCTTCACACTCTTCCTCAACCATGTGCCTCACACTCTCTAACGGGTTGAGAGAATTATTGTGTATTTTTATACAGTTGTCTTTTATGTATCTAATTTTAGGTATTTAAATTTTTTTTTTAATTTTTTAAAAATTATAATTTGATAGTGTTTCATATAATGAATTTAATGATATATTTTTTTTATGCTAAATAAAAATCAAATGAATAGCTAAAAATGCATTATAAATATATTAAATCTAAACCGTTAAATATAATACACAAAATTTATAATGCATTTTTTTATCAATTTGATTTTTGTTAAGCATAAAGAATATATTATTGGATTCATTATATGAAACACTATCAAATTACAATTTTAAAAAATTTTTATAAAAATTTTAAATATCTAAAATTAGACACACGAAAAATTGCTATGTAAAAATACACTGCAACCCCCCTCAATCCCTTACTTTTAATTATTTTGGGACTCAACTTATTTATTTATTTATTTATTCCTTAATTGATTGGGTGGAAATATTATGAAAAAGATAAAATTATTTTTTTACTATAAGTTGATTGATAAAAAGATCTTTGTTTAAAAAAATACATTCAAACAGGAATAAAATTAAAAAATTAATTCTAAATTAATAGTAAATTAAAATTTTTCATTTAATATATAATTTCATCTAAGCAAAAAAATTTAATTGAAGAAAAATAATAGCAAATATCATATTGTTGGAAAATTTTGAATTCTCATGTAGGCCAAAAATATTTGAGATTTTTTTTAGATTTTCAAATGGGTCGAAAGAAATTTTTTTATTAAATTAATAAATTTTTTTTTTTTACTGAGTGATTTAGGCTCAATTAAGCTGGATATAAATCTGTCTTTGCATTTAAATTGTTAATAATTATATTTGAAATATTTGATAAATATTACTTATACAATAATATCTTAAAATTTAATAATCATTCAATCAAAATTAATTTAATTAATTTTTAAATACAAATAAAATTTATTAATTTATATAAAAAAAAATACATAAGCTTACAAATTATCAAAAACTTAAAAAAAAAGTGCATAATGATCTAATTTTTGATATAAAATGAATATTTAAGTTTAATTTTTATAAAATTATAAATATTAAAAAATTAAGAAAATGTTTTTATAAGATAATTGGAGTTAATTTTAAGTTAAAATTTTACAAAATTAATATTCAGTGAAGAGTTTGATATAAATTCTTATTTTTGTTTTCTTTTCACGTTATAATATTATATCAATTTCACTCATTATTTAATAATTAGTAATAATTTTTATAAATAAATTTATTTTTTATATTGGGTAATAAGATATTGATGTTAATACGTAAATTAATAGTTAATACTTATTATTCAATAGACTTACATATTTTTTATATTATATATTTATATTTTTTTCTTCAATACATATATATATTTATATATATTATATATTAAGATTCTTAGATTTTATATATTTATAAGTTTTTTATTCTCTTAAATATATGTATGAATATATATAAACGTTTTGATTCGCATCTCACTAATATTAAAATTTTTTCTCTTTAATATTAAAAAAATATATCTATATTAATTTATATTTTTTATATTTAATAAATATATTTTTATACTAATTATATATTAATGTTTAAATATTCATATTTTTAAAGAATTATCATGAATTAACAATTAATAATATATATGGATCAATAAAAGTAATAAATTTGGATGCGATTCTCTTTCAATCCTATAAGTCTTCAATTTTTCTCATGTCTTTCCGTAAATGACATGTAAATAAAAATTGAATAATTATATATGTAAAAACTTTTATTATTTTTACTTCTTCTGCGATGACAATGGGATGAGAAATCTTCATTCTCCGTAGAAATTTATCCCGAACGGGATGGAGATTCTTCGATTTGTCTCCCCATGGGAACGGAATTGGAAAATATTTTTTCTCCGTTAGCGGGGATGGGGCGGGGATGGGGAGGGGACAGAGAGTGTATTCTCCACCCCGTGGGGATCCCCACCTCCGTCCCCGTGGGGACTCGTTATTTTACTTGGTTAATTATTATATTTATTTAATTATTTCATATATATATGTTGAAATTTATTGAAAGCACTTATTAAATTAAATTTGTTTAAGTACTCATAATTTAATGTATGCTGAATTTTTAATATTTTATTAAAAAATATTACTGAATATTTTTGATATATTAAAATATTTATATTTTAATTATGTTTGGTTGATGTTTTGTGTGTTTGAATTTATTAATATTTTCTAAATAAATTTTTTTATATTTTTAGTTATTATTTATGAATTTTATAAATATAAATAAATTTAATAATGCAAAATTTAAGCGGGAAACGGGGATCCCCACAGGAAATGAAAATCCCCACGAGAATAAGGATGAAAACTAAATTATCTCCGTATATAAAACGGAAATGAGGATAGAAATTTCTCACTAAGGCGGGGATGGTTCCCCCACCCCCGCCCCGAGCCGACCCATGCCATCCCTACTTCCCCAGCATGAAATTCTTTTTACAAGTATACTAATTAAAATTATCTAATTATTAGGAATTAACGTTACTGTTTTCACAATCATGAGAAAGTTGAGAGCATCCATTTCCACACTCCCAAAATACAAACTAACTTTTACAAACACGCGCCACCATTGCGCGTGTGAAAACCTCATTTCATCGTAACTGAAAAAACAAAAAGAAAAAAGAAAAGAAAAAACTACAAAGAAGAAGAGATGTATATAACTAAGACAGCTATCTCTGTCTCTCATACACACACCATTTTTGCTTAGCTCGTAGTTTAGTTGCTCAAACTTTTAAGAGAGAGAAAGGAACGATTAAGAAATAAAGTAACAGTAGAGAGAGAAACAGTGGAGAAAGAAAGGAGGCTCTGTCTGTCCGTACCTTTTCTTCCACATTTTGTAGCTTTCTTTTTCTTTCTGTTTCTGCAATTGCTTTTTTCCAGGTTTTTCCACAGGTTAGGGCCTTTATTACTTAAATTTATTTATATACATATTTACAATTACAGTTCTGATGTAATTGTAAGCTAATAATCTTACGTCTCTCTCTCTTTTTCTGATTAAAATTCATTGAATCTTAGCTCCTAAGCTTTTCTACACTTTTGAAAACAGCCTTGCTCATTGTTACTGAGCAGCTTGATTTGCTTGCGATTCTGCTTCTACCTTTTGCCTATTTTTTTATTTATTTTTAAAATTTTTTATGGCAGTTGCTCCTCTGTGAGTCCTTGATTTTAATTTTTTGGATTTTTTTAATGACCTTGTAATTTTTTTAATTTTTTTTTTTTTGTGTGCTTTGAGTTACTTAGGTGATGATAAGATTATTGTCTGTTTTGCTGACTGTATGGTTGTGGTGATTTTACCTTTTTTTTTTTTTTTAAATTGTTTTGGTTGTTAACTTGATTCTTATTAGACTGGAGAGTGAGTTTATGATTGACGTTGTGGAGGAAGAACAAATTGAGATAGTGAGATCGATGGGAATGAAGAGATCTGGTAACGAGTACTTGAATTTGGAGATCTATTTGAAGGTCTTTGTCGGGTTTGTTTTGATCTGCGCTGCGTCAATTTCGCTTGGAGTTACTAATCCTACTGATGGTAATTCAGTCTATCTCACAGTCTCACTTTTACCTGCTTCTCTTCTTCTTTTCCTCTTTTTTGGAGTTTCCTTATTTTATTTGGCTTTTGGGAAAATGTGGGATGTGTGAGGAGATTAAATTTTCTTTGTTATGTTTCAATAAGCATTGCAAAGGACAGAGAAGCAAAACAGTTAAAAAAAAAAAGAGAGGATAATTTTATAATTTTGAGCTGAAAATGTAGCATCCGTGATTTATGTTTCTGCTGTAATTAATTGATAAAATGCTTGTCTATCTCTGGTAACGCATTATTGTTTCTTGTTAATTTTGTTATTATTACATGGAGCTTTGAATCTTATCACCTGCATTGCTTTGAGTGAATTAGTTGCTGCAATTAATAGCTTACACACTTCATTGGGATCTCCTGCACTTCCCGGATGGGTTGCTTCTGGGGGAGACCCATGTGGCGAAGCGTGGCAAGGTGTCCGGTGTGAGGATTCAAACATAACGTCCATGTATGGAATCCTTCTTCTGATTATTTATGTCAGTTACCGTTTCTTGACATTCATGGTATAAGCGCCCTCTTATGGATTTCATTTGATTGAAACATGGGGTTTTATAGAGTTCTTAATGGTGCCAATTTGGGAGGAGAACTTGGCAATGACTTGGGCATGTTTGCTTCTATCAGATCAATGTAAGTTGTGTTCCGTCTCTCTCTCTCTCTCTCTCTCTCTCTTTCTCTCTCTTTCTTTCTCTGGTGTTTATCATGTCATGTGGTGGCTATTTGAAAAGCTTTCCTCCCAGCCCAAAAAAAATGTCTTCACCATTTATCTGCTATTTGAGTCGGTTACAGCATTTTCATTTTTGGTGATGTTGAACAATAGGGGCATGCTATGCATGATTGGATGTTTGGCGGTCATCCTTCAATGGGGTCATTGGAGATGATATAGCCAGGATTAGTTTGGATATATGGGTTTTGGGAATGTAAAAATTTTGCTGTATTACCAACTTGTCAGATGCTAAATTGATTGAGTAAATTTGCCAAGATGACTAGGCATTGACACAAACCATCTCACTAGTTACCATGCAAGATCTCCTAGATGTTCTTTTCTGCTGTTAAATGAATGGTCTAATGTTAAGATGGTTAATCTTAACAGTTTGTGAATCGAAATTCTAGGGTTTAGAGTTAGGAAATGGAAGGGAATTGAGAAATTGAGAGAGAATTAGAAGAACTAGGTTTATAGAGAGAGAAGAGAATCAGAGAGAGAGAAT
>CANXYC010498480.1:0-20599 GCA_948193065.1 Aleurites moluccanus
TCTAATGGTTTGGGTTAGCTTCTAGCTGAGGTGTTACAGTAGCACTCGAGCCAAACAACACATATGCATCATTACCAAAAACATAAAGCTTACCTACTATTGTGTCATGAGAGCCCTGAATCTGTTATGGAGTCACTGCAAAAACTCTACCCTGTCCTCTACCTGAAGGTGGTGGAACAACTGAATATGACCGCCCTGCGGGTCTACCCCTACCTGCACTACCTCTACCCCGACCCAACTGAACACTAGGCTGTGAACCTATAGAACCAACTGTCTAAGTAGTCCCAAACATAGGACAATCCATTAAAAGTGATTGCGCGCTCCACACCTCAAACAGGCTCCAGTCCGTAACTGACACTCTCATGTGTTCCTCTTCCCGTAAAAACTACACTGAGGCAACTCTGGTAACTATTGTACTAGTCTACTGGCTGCTCGGAAGGCTACTAATACTGGGGATCTCATACCACCTCCTCTAGATGCACCTCTCCCCTGACCTCTCTGAACAAATGTCTGTTGTGTCTGTGCAGGTCTGAAAGAACCAGCCCAAAAGGGTTTCTGTCCTAATCTGGATGACTCCCCCTGAAATCTCCTCTGATTTCTCCTAGATTTGTCCTTCTTAGAATTTAGCTCCATCTGCACCGCGGTGTCAATAATCATACCCAGGGAGGTAAACTGTGTAGCCAACAGATTATTACAGATCGCTGACTGTAACCCATTCTGAAACCTCTGGATCATGTGTGCTTCTGTAGGTGCTATAGACTGACCATACCTGCTCAACCTCCTAAACTCACAAGCATACTCCAACACACTTATATTACCTTGGACTAACTGCTCAAATCTGGCACTGTTCCTATCTCTCAGTCGCTCAGGTAAGAACTCATCAAGCAATATCTGCTTAAACTCTGCCCAGGACATAGGATTATCACCCCTGATATTACCATCTATCCGCTCATCAAACCAAGTGGAGGCATCCCACTGTAACAATGATCCTACCAACTCAATCAATCTGGCATATGAATATGGTAAACCCTTACTGTCCAGTCGACTATCTCGATAAAGTCTGAAGAATCCTTGCTATACTCACCCTGATAAGATGGTAGCTGTAACTTCCTAAACTCAAAAAGTGAAACACCACCCTCTGGAATCAGACGTTTATTGCCGACCCTCACTCTGCCTGCCGGTACTCTCTCTGGTACAGGTGGCACTACTGCAAGTGGTTCTGCTGCTGGAGGTATAACAGGCTATACTATGGGGGGAATAGGAAACAAAGATGGTGCTGGTGGGTGCACAGCTGCTGCAGCCAGCCCTACCAAGTGGGCCTGTAACATATCCGCCAACTCCTAGTTTCTCCTCTCCATCTCTCGCCTAAACTCCTGTAGCTCCTGCCTCCAAGGAGCATTATCCTCTCCCCTACTATCTATCCTCCTACGAGACCTAGGTGGCTCAGAATTTGCTCCTCTCCCTTGCACTGAGGCTCTAGAGCTAACCTCTGGTTCCTCCCTAACAGTATGTGGGCTATCATCCAAACGAGGAAGTATACCTCCCCTCGCACTATCAGACATCTGCATAACAATCACAACACAACAATTCACAAAATATATGAGATTTATCAATATATATGTGGAATTTCGAACAATGAGGAAACACTTAATTTGACGATATACAATTTCCTATTCTTCATGATATACATAGAGCAGACAACAATATAGCAAGCAGTCACATACATACTACAGTTCATATAAACATCATATTCATATAAGCATTATAAAATTTCAAACCTTTAGCTCTGATACCAACTTTGTCATATCCCACACTATAGGGCTATGACGGTCCTAGGGTACGAGAACAGTTCATACAACCAGTACCATGAAGAATCCAAGTTACATGTTTTCATTACACTTAACCATTTTTATGAAATATTTTTTTTTCTAACTCTTAAGTTTTACAGAAAAGCGGACAGAATCTCCCCTGTAATCAACACATTTACCCCTGCTAAAAACAGAGAAAAACACTTCTAAAACAATTATCAACTACTAGGTCAACCTCTAATAAACAACTCATATCAAACATTACTTATGCCAACTCATATAACAATTTCATACTTCACAAATCATACAATAGCTCTCAATTATATCAATACATACATATGACAATATAATATAGGCGTACCATAGAAGCTGAACCCCCTGTTACAGTATATACATACATATGCATTCACATCATAACATATAATTACATTATGTACATGTCCACAAACCATACATATAAATATCTACAAATAATATCATGGAGTACTCTATGCTATACTAGGGAAGAATTATACATCTACTCCAAGGGTGGAAGTACAAAATTTGTTGAGGATGCCCCCGCCTCACTCTTTCCCTGAAAAGGGTCAACACTATGGGGTGAGTATAAAAATACTCAGTGAATCTATAAATATGAAATGCATTACCAATTTATGAATACACATTTGAACACTTATGACAATAATAGGTATGATGACAATTATATATATTTGATAAGATATGACAGTATAATAAAATGGATCAAATGCATAAGGTAAAACAGGATTGGGTCAAATAATCAAATAGTACTGCCACCTCTGTCCATATCTCCATTTCCATATAAATGTCATAAAGAGGATCAATCCTTATGGCTAGAGCCATTTCCCTATCTCTAGCTATGACAAGTAGTACCAGTGTGCACACAGTCAATGGAATTACCCGCTACACCATCGAAGTAGCTATGTTATGTTACCATATGCAAATGTTCCAAAATGTGATGAAAATGCAACAAGTACAACTCATATAAGGTGCAATATAGTCAAAATATCCATATGAACAAGTATAAAATCAATCAGGAATAATGTACAAAATTGGCCCGTTCGGCCCATTTGCGCTGTCGTAGCGACTTACAAAATTACGAGTCCGTTTTTCGTTTTTCAGGGACTTTCTAGTTTTACATGTTATCAATATATAGTATGAAAATTTAACATCTAAGATACAAGTATACATATATATGAGGTGATTAGGCTTGATTTGAGGTCAAAATAGTTTGTAGAACAGTTTTTATACACATTCAAATTTTAGGTCAGTTTATGTCGTTTCGGCAGCCCTAGTTTTGGCTAATTGGCACGTTTAGGGGAAACTTTGACCATATTGGTCTAAAATCAGTCCAACATGATCAAAGGTCATATAAAATGTCCAAATGATAGTACCTTAAACTAGAAATGCAATAACATATATATAAACCCACCTTATGTGCAAAAGACCAAAACGCCCCTCCGACGCTCCGAGCACCTACTGCTCTCCCACTTTCTCCTTTCCCCTGGAGGATTCCCCTATACGCATACCAACTCTCCGATAAGACACTATATCAAACCAACATATCATATTCAAATACATATACACATACATTTCAAACAAAATACACATATCATAAATAACTTTCATATTCAAAACCCTAATTTCACTATATCATTTGGCCATTCCAAAATAACACTCAAAAGGAGTTTAAACCCAAATTTCTTTCCATACAACAATAATAACACATCTTATAAGCATAATTAAGCAAGTTTGGGTTCACATTTAAGCCTAGGTTTCATGCCAAAGCATTCGGAACTTTATAGGTCATAAAGACCTAAACACATTTCAAATTCAATACAAACATGCAAATCTCTTTCTATAAGCTACAGTTACTTATCAAATAATCACATCACATACACTTATCAATTGCACACACATATAATCTCATAAACCCTAAGTTTTGGGCTCCAAACCATTCGGCCCAAAGGGCCTAAATCATTCAAGCCCTATTTTTTTTGCAATTAAACTTCATAACTCTAAAATTAAACACACCAATTAAACAATTCTAAGCTCAATTGCACAATTACAAGCCAATTTTTCCTAGCTTGCCCTAATTAGGTTCGGTTTTGGGGGTTTTCCCCAAACCAACTATTAATTCCTCAATTAAACCTACAATTATATAATTCAAGTTACCAATTACACATTTAACAAATCAATTTAACTAAAACCAAGCAAATTTCCATTTTTCCCCAATTATTGCATTCGGTCCAAAGGGGTTTTCTTTCCCCCTTGCAATTTCTTTCAATTCTATCATTCAAGCATCAATTCACCATGACAATTAAGGGTTCAAACATCCAATTGCAAAATTCTTAAACCAATTTCACACAAACCCTAATTCCCCCAATTCGGTCCAATGCCTATTCCAAAAATTAAAATTCAATCTTTAATTCATAATTCAAATACCATTAATTACATCTATTTAACACCGCACATATCCTTAATTTTTCAATTGCAACTCAAAAATAAATTTCTCCAATTTTCCCTAATTGAATTCTGCCAAATGGAAATTCACACAAGGAATGTTCAATTCACAATTAAACCATTCAATTCACATCTATTTAACACCATTTACATCATCAATTTCTCAATTGGAACATGAAATCAAACTTGCCCCAAATTCCCAAATTGAATTTGGCCAAAAGGAAAATCACACAATAGATGCACACTTTCTCCATTAAACCATTTTATTCAACATTTAAGCATCAACAAACATTAAACATCCAGAAATTTTTAACCTTACCTTGAATTCTCTTGAAATGGCCGAACCCTAGGTTTCAATGGCACTACCAAGCTTGAAATTGGAACTCGGTTGAAGAAATGGAGGAGATGAGATGATTAAATCTACCAAATGCTTGAAAGAAATCTTCAAAGCTTTAAGAACACATCAATGGCCGAACCATTCTATGAAGGAGAAGAGGTTTTCTTGTTTTGGTTGAAGTGGTACATAGTTTTGGTTGCAAAAATTCAGAATGCAGAATTTGTTTTGTTTAAAATAAGTGTTAGTGGGATTTGACAATATGATCAAGTGCACCCAATCTCACAAAGCTCACTTTAAGTCTTATACATGCACCCTTAGGATTAGAATGTATCAATACCTCATTCCATTGAATCAAGATTAACCAAATTGCCAGTAACTCCTCCCTCCAACTCTTTTATTCTGATTGAGTCCTATAAACTTCCAATTAAATCCTTCCTATTTATTTCCTTTTGCAATCAAGTCCTATTATTTTTTTTTGTAACCCAATTTGGCTATTTTATTTTATTATCCTTAATTTACTTTTTCCCAAATAATAAATTAGCAATCAAACACATATGTAAACACATCAAATAAATCATCTAACATATATAACAATCAATCACATATAAGCACCCCCTAACTCCAACTAGGGTTTAGGTGCTAGGGTTAGGGTTTCACCTAGGATGTTACACAAGGCCCAAGCAACTTGCAACTTTCAATGGGCACACATTCACAGCCGACCCATTATCAACCAAAACCATGGGGATTGTCTTCTTTTGGGTCATCACCGTTATATATAGAGCCTGGTTGTGATTTTTTCCTTCCTTTGGCAAATCATGATCAATGAAAGAGATGGAAACAACCTTAGTTAAGCTAGTGAGTGAGGCTACCAAGGTTTTAGGAGAAATGTCAATTGGGGCTTGACATTGATTCAACGCCTTACAAAGAGCTTGGCGATGTAGAAAGGATGACTAGATGAGACTCCAAATAGAGATGTTGGCTTGGGTTTTCTTTAGCTACTTGAGGATAGCATCCTCTTCAGGCTCATTTTTAATTTTTCCATGGGAGGGGGAACATGCTGGACAGGCTGTTGGATTAATGAACTCAGTTGATATAGTCTACCACTTCTTGTTATTATGTCTATCTCTTTCATTAAGACATTAAGATCTGATACACAACAAAAATCATTATTTGATCTAATCAAAGAGATTAGATTTAATTTTGTGTCGGAAGAGTGGAGGAGATTGACATTAACTTGGTGATTTGGAATAGGGTTAGTGGTGATGTTGGGTCTTGCTTTTGGTGTATTGATATCACCATTATCCACCAAGTCCTGGATCTTATGTCTAAGGTTTTTAGACATTTCTGTTTTATGCCCTGCACTCTAATGATACTCACAATATTCATTCATATTCCAACTTTTGGGAAAAGGATTTGGGGGTGTCCTAGGCTCTAAAGGCTTCACCAAATTTGCCTCTAATGCCTTTTTGTATACCATGACTAATGGCATACCCAAATCAGTAAAAGATCTACTTTAGTGTCTCATAGGAGGATGGTTAGAGATGGCAGCAACTTTCAAGCTTTTTTTATTGGAGGAAGTGTTATGGGCATAGTGGGTGTTCTTCCTATACCTTGAACCTAAGGGTTCTTCCTTGATTTGCCCATTCTGGATCAAATCCTCTATCTTTGATGTTATGGCAATAAGGGCTTTAAAGTATAGCAGATATTGGGTTTGGAGATAAGTCTGGTAACTTGGGAGGAGATTCTTGATAATTATATCAATTTGCTCCTGCTCGGGGGTTCTGTTCATCATTTGGGTTGCTTTAACCCTCCATCTAGTGAGGAAAGTGGAGAAAGACTCCCTTTGTTGTTGCTTGGTGATCTCTAAATCTATCCTAGTGATGTCCACCTCAATGTTATAATGATATTGCTTGACAAAAGCATTGCAAATATCATCCCATGTTTTCTTGAAATTGGTGTCTAAGTCGACAAACCATCTCATTGCTGCACCTATGAGCGACTGCTGGAACAATTGAGCAAGAAGATTATTGTCCATCCCCAATGGGTTCATATCTTCCACATACATCTTTAAATGAGTTTTGAGGCAGGTAGTGCCATCAAATTTGTCCATGCTAGGCATTTTGAACTTCAGAGGAACCCTAGCATTTGGGAACAGAGTAAGTGAATCCACATCGATCAGAACCTTATGCCCTTTAATGTTTTTTAGAAGCCTTTCCATAACTTGAAATTTTTCCATCAATTTCTTAGTTTATGTCGAGTTGGAGTTCTCCCCTCCATGAAAAAGATTAAGGGAGGAGGATGGCATAGTGCAACCGGTCAGATTGACAATCTGTAGTGGAATGGTAGCTTCAGGAGCTCTCCCGTTATTTGTCAGATCAATAATAGGGTTTGGTGGAAGGGATGAAGATGCATTAGGGGCATCAGCTTGGGGGGCTCTTGCTCCTTGGCCCATCATTGTTTTCACCTCACTAAGGATGGATTGGCATTGTGTATCAATGGCATGGTTTAGGGCAACCTGGAAGTTATCCTCTTGCTTTTTGAGTAGGTTAGCTAACATTATCTCTATGGCCTCCATGACAGGTGTTGTGCTTTCCATTTGTACCTTCCAAAAGAAACATTCAGAATTAGGTCATGGTGGTCCAAACAAAACCTACACAAAGGTGGAAAAGTAAGGTTTGAAGGTTTTGTGTGTGGTTTAATGGGATCAAAGTTTTGGGCTTTGGTTTAACCATTGACTCGTTGGTTCTTAGTCCACAAATGTACGAATGCATGGTCATGCATGAAGAAAATCGGTTTCATGATGACAGTTTAACATTATTATGGTTCATAGGCCCTAAGGTCCAAGGTCTAATGTTCATTACATGAAGGCTAGGTGGTTTGGTTTAAGAGTACCCACCACACTAGAGCAGTGATATACCTAACCACATGTGAAACAATGAGTTTTGCGTGGGTCCAATAGTACAACTGCTCGTTACACCTCAAAAAGGATTTGTAGATTCGTCGCAGGATGGATGCTTTCACTAACTCCTAATATACTCAAAGAGATTTGTTAGATCAATGCTACTTGTTATCCAAAGGTTGAATTTCGTAACTGGATATTTTGTGATGCATGAAAATCAAGGTTAAACTAAAAGCCAAGTAAAAAGTTATTTTTGAAAAGATTTTCAACCAATTGGTAGTCCTCTTTAACTTTTAAAAAAATTTCTCCCCAGTGGAGTCGCCAACTGTGAGGCCTCGCTCGAGCACCGCGTCCGAGTCGGCTTTAAATAGAATCGAAAATGCTCATTTGGGACAATTTCTCATGGAGGAGACGACCTTAGCGCTTTTTATTTGAAAAGATTTTGAATTTTTTAAGTCGCCACCTTAAGTTATTTTTATTGGGAAAATTTAAGGTAAAAACCCATTTTGACTCCAATTTTATCCCAAAGGAAAAAAATGCACTAGTCTTTGAAACAAAAGAGGATTCGGGGACTAGGTTTTTGGTTGAACTTGGCTTTTAATTTTAACCTTGATTTAAAATGATTCTCATGAACAATTAAAGAATGACATATAAGATTCATGAGCAAGTAAATAAACGGATGAACAATTAAAATATAAGCAATCAAGTAAAACAATCAAAAGAAAGTGATAAAAGTAAATTATTGCACCTCAAAATCTCAAATTATGGGATATTAACTCTAGCCCTTATGGGTTCTAGGTTGATCACATATTCCCCAAATAATACATTCAACAAATAAAAAAAAGTAGATAATCAAAGAAAAAGAGATGGTTTTTGTCTTTTTTGGATTAGAAGCTTTTATACAGCTTGCCTGCATATCCTGTTGAATGGTAATGAAAACCCATCCTGTTCTTCCTTCTAGTGAAGGAGGGTTGATTTTATGCCCTATTTATCATGTTTTTTATTCTTTATTTTGATTCTTTATCAAACTAAAGAAAGTGAGTTGAGAGTATATACCTTCTCCCTAGCTTTTAGGGGTGCTGGCAGACGGAGTGCTCTTCCAAATCGGAGTTCCACTTTGGATCGCATGAAGCAGAGGAAATGGGTCAAAATATCTTCTTGGCTTTTAAGAAAGCAAAATGACATAGTAACTTTACTTAGAAAATGATTTTGAGGCTCCACATGCCTCGGATTGTGTCCTTCTTTAACTTAAGGAGAACTAAAGAAGATGGGCTCCACATGCCCTGAACAGCAATTCTTCAAACTCAATGAGAGCTAAATAAAGAAGATAAATAAGTATTGGAGGGAGAAGATATGAAATCTAAGAAGGAAATAATCAACTTCAGAGACTTTGGGGCATAGAACTAGGTTGATGAGGCTATACATTTATAGTAGAAGCTTAGAGGGTAAAATCCCATCATTTTTCAATGTGGGATTCAGAAAAAATAGGTTTGGAATGGAGCTGCCGCCAGCAAAAGGAGTTGGTGCCACCGAGGGTCTTAGCGACAGAGGAGCTAAAGGAGGGTGGTGGCAGTAGCAAAGAGTTATGCTACCGCCCTTGGGCATGACAGTTGCCGCCCTGAGGGTATGGTGGCGCCGCCACCCCTTCTGGCGGCTATACTATGACTAAAGGGTGGCAGCTCTAGTCCAACTTTTTTTCGAGGCCATTCTGAGACCATATGAGCGTAGGTTTAGTTTCGGTGAGTGCCGTTCGGGTTGACACGAGTCTGAGGGGTGTAAAAATCTAGTGTTCATACTGATATGGGTATTGAGTTGTATTTGGGATCCCAGGGTCCTAACCAGGCTCTGATAGCCTAATTTTGGGTTAAGCCACTGTTTATTGATGATATTAAGATGGCACATGATAGGGATCCATACCTATTGAAGCTATAGGGAGATGTTCAAAATGGAAAGGCATCAGAGTTTATAGTAGAGAATGATGTACTGAAGTGTGGGAAACGGTTATGTGTGCCTGATATGGAAGGAATCCGGGATTAGATAATGAGAGAGGCTCATTATTCTTTATATAGTGTACATCCTAGAATTACAAAGATATACCATGATCTGAAAGATGTTTATTGATGGCCTAATATGATGAGGGGTGTGGCTAAATTTGTGTCTACATGCTTAGCACAACAAGTTAAATTTGAGCATTAGAGGCCGTTTAGTTTGCTTCTGGAGATAGAATTGCCAGAGTGGAAATAGGAAAAGATTACTATGGATGTTATAGTCAATTTACTAAGGATTACATGGGGTTATGACTCCATATGGGTTATTGTGGATATATTGACTAAATCTATTCATTTCCTGGAAGTGAAGACTAGTTATACAACAGCTTAGTATGCACAGCTCTATATGGATAAGATTGTATGGCTTCATGGAGTGCCACAGATGATTATATCGGATAGGGGTACATAGTTTACTTCTCAATTTTGGCAGAAGTTTCAAGAGGCTGTAGGTACTCAGTTACAATTCAGTACAACTTTCCATCCACAAACCGATGGACAATCAAAGAGGACTATCCAGACATTGGAGGATATGATGCGGTTATGTGTTATGGATTTCAAGGGTAACTGGGAGCAGTATTTGCCATTGATTGAATTCTCCTATAATAATAGTTACCATTCGTCGATTGGTATGGCTCTATATGAGGCACTATATGGTAGAAAATGTCAGTCTTCAGTATGTTGGGTGAAATCGGGTGAGAAACAATTAGAGGGACCAGAGTTGATAAGGGAGACAATGGAAAAGGTACCAATTATAAAAGAGCGGATGAAGACAGCCTTCAGTAGACAAAAGAGTTATGCCGATCCGAAACGGAAGGTTGTGCACTTTGCTATTGGTGACCATGTTTTTCTTAAAATTTCACCTATGAAAAGGTATAATGCGATTTGGGAAGAAAGGAAAGTTGTCACCGAGATATGTGGGTCCAATTAAGATACTTGAGAAGATCAGAAATGTTGCTTATAGATTGACTGTTCCACCTAATAAGAGCAATGTTCATCCGGTATTTCATATCTCGATGCTACAGAAGTATGTGCTTGATCCATAATATGTATTAGAGGTACAAGATATTGGTGTTAATGAAGATTTATCATATGAGTAGCTACCAGTAGATATTGTGGATTGACAGGTCAGGTAACTACGGGATAAAGAAATACCAATAGTAAAAATGCTTTGAAGGAATCAAACGATGGAGGAGTGTACCTGGGAGAGCAAGCCGAATATGAAGGTCAAGTATCCATTCATGTTCTAGCATTGAGGTACGTATTATTTTAAATTGGAGGATGAATTTATTTGAAGCGGATAGAATGTAATACCTTAGACAACTACCATAAGAACATAAAAATATAACTAGATATCGGACTGGGAACACCGAGATAATTAAGGAAACTTTTTGAACCTCAGTTAGAATGCATTTGTGGTATTGTCCCGAAAAATATCGGTGTTAATTACACTGTTCGGGGAAATAGCAGTCTTATTGATAAATGAATTTCTAATTCAGACCAAGGTTTAAGAATCATATATTTATATGTGAAATTTCAGTGAAAAGAAAAAGTTGAAAAATATTTTGGAACATTGAAAATTTGAGTAATGGCAAAATTATAAATAAGTCGAACTTTAGGGGTATAGTGGGAAACACACTGTCTGAGTTTCAAAATGGCTTTGAAACTATTTTTATAATAAAGTATAGAAAAAAAAAGGGGCATTTCAGTTCCCATTTTTAAATCTAATTCCTAACAGAATTGTCAGAATAAATTACAGAAGAAGTTGGGGTAAAAGTACAATTAATGGAAAGTTTAAGGACTTAAATGTAATTTGCCTATTTTTCTTAATATATAAGCATGCCTTAGGAAAATTGTTGGCCATTTCCTTTTCTCTCTTCACTTTGGCCAAACCCTTTTCTTCAATTTCTTCCTTCATTTTCAAGTTGTTTCTTAAGGGAAATCAAAAGAAAACCTTGAAATCAACTTTGTTCTTCCATTTCTCACCAATATTTCTCTTGAAAACTCAAAGCCACCCAAGGTATTTTTGGAAGAGGATTTCAGGTACTCCATCAAACTAAGGTAATGAGTTGATTTTCTTGATTTATTAGATGATTTAGATGTATTAGGTGATGAATAGAATGGGTTTTGTGTTCAATTGCATCAATTGATGCATTTGATAGATTTTCCCCAAATTTCAAACCCTAGTTCAAGTTGTGTTATTTGACTATTTGAATTAATGTTAGTTAATGTTAATTAAGCTTAGAATATGTTAATTGGAGACTAATGGATGGTTAATTTGTGATTGGTTTGATGTAGAACATAAAGATTTGGAAGATTGTGGTTTTGCCTTCTTTGAAGAAATTGGTGGCAAATCAATTTTGCTAGGTGATTCGAAGCGTAAGTTGAGTTTAATATGCATCAAATTTCATGTGTATCGCATTGAAATGAGAATTGGAAACCTTCCCCAAAATTCTTGTTTTGGTTGAATGGCCTAATACTATACATGCCTTTGTTTTTGTTTTGTTTTTCCTTTGAATTCTCAAGCTATTTTGATCCTTTAAATGATGTTCATTGTTGTATATCTATTGCCTATTGAGTTGACTTGATTGAGAGCTTAATGTTGATGTCATGACCCAACCTGGGAGCCGCGACGGTCCTAGGGTACGGGTCTTTCCTAAGCTACCAGTACCACGAAGAACCCAAATAACTGTACTATATGGCATGCAATTCAATAACAAGCTCAACAAAGCTTGACAATTCTATGAAAATTTGGGTAACATGTCCTTTATATATGGATTATGCCCAGCTGAAAAACATATAAATAAGCACTTCCACTATATACTTCAACATCTATACTCAAGTCAATGATCCCTCTGGATCTCTAATATCAACTCAATATGTATATATGTATATCAAATCATTTCCATTCATAGCATCACATATGTATATATCCATAGTATAACTTATATTCAATTTTATAAAAATGCAAACACACATATATACATGCCATTTCATTGTTTATTGTACAATGGAACCTCTATACTGTACAAATATTTACATATACTTTTGGAACTTGAATTTTACATATCTCAAGTAGTACAATTCCAAGGCGGGGATAGGCCAATGGAATTCGTGCCTCACTGCAGACCTAAAAATGATAACCACTGAAGGGGGTGAGTATAAAAATACTCAGTGAATCTATATATATAAAAATGCAGTAAATATTCATAATACCATGGTTGCAAATGTATGGTCTGTAGAATCAAATAATATAGCAAACAAATAGTAATACAAGTATCTGTATAAGTATCAATATAAGTATCTTTATCAATATTCATATAAGAATCCATGTAAACATCTAGATACATATCCGTATAAGTATCTAGATTCATATCCATATAATATCCATGTAAATATTCATATAAGAATTCATGTAAGTATCCAGATACATATCCATATAAGTATCTAGATACATATCCATATAATATTCATATAAGTATCTGTATATGATAAAAAGTGAAGAAATATCAAATATCCAATGAACGAGTCAACGCACATATGATATAACAGGTGTGGGTCAAATGAAAAGAACAATTGTACTGATATAGCACAATTATAATTTATACTGTAATCTTCAGCACCATTTGTGCTTTATCCACCCTTACGTAAGACTGATCGGCTCTTATGGCTAGAGTACGTCCTCCCCCTCTAGCTAAGGCCAAAGTAAAAACCAGTGTGTACACGGTCGATGGATTTACCTGCGACACCATCGAGGTAGCCTTGTTATAATACCATATGGGTGTGTCTCCATATAACAACATAAATAGCATAAATATAACTTATATATATATATATATATATATATATATATATATAATGAAGAATGGAACAAATTTTGATAATGTCAAAAAAATGCCCGGCGGGGCCAGTTGCGCTGCTGCAACTGACACTCGCTGTTACGGGTTCGTTTTGGGATTTTTAAGTAGTTTCTAGTTAAGTATGTTACCAAAGGATTTAGGTGGACCATGAGGTACCGTTTCAAAGCTTAGGTTAAGACTATATGACTGGGCCAAGTGGTGGCCCAATTGACTTTCTGGATTTCATTTTATAGGCAGACAAAGTTTAGGTCATTTTAGGTCGTTTCGGTGGGCTTATTTATGAGCCAATTTGCACTTTAGGTACTATGTGACAACAAAAGTTGGTTTATCAGTCCAAATGACTTTTTATATGATATATGATGCAAATCGTGCATGATTATACATAAGGACTCACCTTTATAGCAATTTATCCACTTTGTTCCCCAATGCACTGTTGGTAGCCCTAATCGGCCTACCGTCCTACACTCCGAACTGAAATACTCGACGGTTCACCTATTTTCACATATAACACTCCGGTAAGACGTAAAAATATCAAAAACACATTATATACATAAAAACACATCCATCATACACTGTATGCACTACCAACCTCACATTGCACAATATATGCATTTTCCAATCCTTTATGCAATATACATATTCTATCTCTATATTCAACTTACATTTAATGTAATCATCACTTATATACTATAGTATGAACTCATATACACTTAGTTCACCATTTCATATTAAACACATATACACTTAGTTCACCATTTCATATTCAACATACACCATTATTCAAGTTCACCTTTCAAGTACTCACATCAATCATCTTTTACATATTTAAACCTATACATTTCCATTGCTTATACCATGAAACCACATTCAAGCTTTACCTTTCAAATTGCATTAACCTAACACATTAAACTAACAAACTCAGTATTGTTCAACCAAAATGAAATTCATTCCATTCATCCATTTTTCAACACCAATCCATCAAATAACAAATAAATGCATCAAATGTATAACATTCATCCATTTAAACCTATTAAACATCAAAGCACCTAGCCATCAATCATGCTTCATCAATTCGGCCAAAATCAGTTTTCTTCCAAATGAATTTCTTTTCATCATTCAACCATTAATTCATTACATACACATCATATACACATCATTTCATCATTTAAACCTATAAAACACCAAAGTTCAAAACCATTTTTCAACACCATATGTTTCGACCACTTTGGAATTCCATTCAAATGATTTTGTTTCAATCATTTCACCACTAATTCATGTTATACACATCAAATAAATATCATTTAAACCAAAAAATCAATCAAAACAACACTTTGATTCAAAGTTCTTCCTATCAGGGTTTCTATTCAACCTTTTGAATTCCATCCATCCAAAACATGTTTTGATCACTAATAAACATCAAAGAACATATTTGAATCAAAAGAATTTCAACATCAATAACTTACCAAAAGTTCTTCAAAATCTTCAAAGGATTAATTTGTTACTTTTTCTTGTTTTTCCTTTGAATCTATGGATATATTTGTGTTTAGGATGATGGAATTAACATGTTTCCATCAAAAAATGAAAGAAAACAACAAGTTATGGCTTGGATCAATGGTGGCCGGAACTTACAATGGTGGAGAGAGAAAGTTTGGCTGAAAAGTTGGCTAAGGACGAAGAAGAATAGTCAAGGGGCGGGAAAAATCTACTTAAAAATCAATGGAATAATCTTATACATAAAGTTTATGGTACATATGGTGCAATCTAGCTATCCAACCATCCATTTCTTCATATTTTCATCCAATGGTTAGATTTAAGTAAGCCTAAAATGTTACCATAGACTTGCATACACTATATAAGTCCATATTCCAAAGGAAAAGACCAAATTGCCCTTAGTTCAAATGAAGCTTCTCAATTTAGCAGCTTGCTAGGAATTATTTTCTACTGGGTTTAATTCTCCAACAATTATTCAAATAAACTTAATAATATCATTTTCATGCCCTAAAATTATTTTCTACCTTAAAATATAGTGTTAATTCCATAAAAACTCAAAGGCGTGCGAAATGACCATTTTCCCCCAGTTCACCAAAAACTCAAAATTACCCAATTTTGTCCTAACAGCCTTTAAACCTCTTTAACTCATATAATCACTTCATATAACGTGCATATCTATCAATTTCATGCATAAATACATAACATTCACAAGTTTAAATGAAAGAAAAAATTTCCCCCTAAGTTCCCCTTTTATGGTTCAGGTTAGGTTTAGGCTGAGGTGTTACAGTTGATTATATGGGCAATGTCAATGTTGCACCACAACCTAGACAAATTGTCCATACAATGATGCACACCATGTGTTTGATAAAATGCCTAGTTCATTTTTCCATAGTCTCACCATTGTTTCATCCTAAGCCTACAATTTGAATGCCATCATCGCCAGCCACATTGGCATGCCAATTGTACCAACCATTTGATCATCTATGGCCATCCTATTTTCCAACTCAATGTTAATTGCTAAACCTTCTGTTATTGTTTACTTACCTCTTATTGCTTATCCATTGCTTATTTGCAGTCTCGTTTGATTATTTCATGAGCTATTGATTATTGATGAGACAATTGATATATATTGATGTCTTTTGACTTGATTCCATATCTATATTAGTTCTAATGTGATTTGACAGAGCTTCCTCACCGACGGAGTAGCGGGTAAATACCATCGGCGATATGGACGTTATATACTTGATACCCTAGCTAGGAAGGGTTAACTGTCCTAGCCAGAAGACCTGATCAGTCTTATGTTTATTGATATGTGATTGACATATGATATATGAGTTTCATGGCCGAGCATCTGTCTTATCTATATGACATGAGTTTTTTTGACTTGTTCATTGATTCTATAGTCTTTTACTGTAATCTGATTCCTCATTTTGTTATCAGTGTGCATATTATTATTTATTGATTATCTACCTATTGTTTATTGATATCCTAGCCATTTCTTTTGGTTGATGAATATTAGATTCACCGAGTCTTTTATACTCACCTCTTTCAGTTGTTTCTCCTTTCCAGGTGCATATTGAGTAGTAGATTCCCGACTGTTGTTTCCCTATAAATTCTGCAGTATCTACAATAGCAGTGTAATTATTTTAACACTATATTCTTGTAAATATTTTTAGTGCTCTATGGTGTGTATAATGGCATAGTTATACTATAGTTATGTAAATATAGCATAATATGGAGTTTAATTAATGTTATGGCATGAGATGATGGTAATTACAGCCAACTACAGAATGAACTATAGACAGATTACAAAATGCCAAAATGAATATTAATTAAGTAATGATTTTTAGTATGAGATAGTATATGATAATAGTATGTGATATTGGGTTCTACGAGTGTCGGCCGCCTCTAGCATCTCCCACATCCTAGGATCATCTTGTTCTGAAATCGGGACGTGACAGAGGTGGCATCAGAGCATAGGTTATAGATGAATAGTAACTAGATACAGATTAGTAGAGTTAAGTAAACTATGGAGCATAGGAATTCTTATTTTGTCTTTTATTCTATTCGTCGAGTATGTATGAGTATTATGTGTTTCTATAATATACTGAGTTCGTTGTTCTATTTTCTGACAGTTTGACAGAGATGTTTGACGATAGAGTCAGAGAGGATACTAGAGAGGCAAAGGTAGCCTCTAATGAGTCCTTTGTCAAAGAGATTATAGAGGACCCTTCTAGATCTCGACGGATGACAGGGGAGACGGGGAGGAGTGATGACCCCTGGAGGATGGAGATAATGCAAGGGATGATGGATTTATGTTTGGAATTAGCATAATTGAGGTAGGAATGACAGAATGTGTCGCTGCCACCAGCGCCAGCAGCAGTGCCACCTCCTATTGCACCAACTGCTGTACATGTTGCTCCAGTACGGCCAACAGTAGCTCCTGGTGAGCTTGCTATACAGGGAGCTCATCATGTTATTGATGAGGGCGGAGTCACTATGTTCAACTTTCTGAATCTTAATCTGCCTAAGTTTCGAGGTGATAGAGGCGATGAGCCGATTAATTTCGTGGAGCATATAGAGAAGGTAGTTAGGACACTACCTTGTTCCGATGTCAGGGCAGTCGAGTTGGTTGGGTTATTAATGAAGGGGAAAGCCTGGACTTGGTTTTCTCGACTTATGGAGCCCATATTATATGGCAATCATCCTCCTCCCTAGGTAGAGTTTAGACAGGGGTTGATTGATGAGTTTTTGACAGAAGGGGTGAAAACCAAGAATTAGATTCAGTTTGAATAGCTTGAGTAGGGTAAAAAGATAGTTGAGGAGTATGCTAATGAATTTATTAGATTGAGCAACTATGTTACACATATAGCTCCAACTGAGGCAGATTTGATCGACAAATTTAGGAGGGGATTGCATGCCTCACTTCATAATGCCCTGCTTGCTACAGAGTTCACATCTTTGAGTACGATCATTGACAAGGCCAATTAGATGGAGGAAAAGTACAAGTCAGAGAGAGCCAAGAGAGATCAAAAAAGAAAGGGAGGACCTGGTTCACAGGGAAGGAGAGGGGAGAGCAGCTGCCAATATAGACAGATTGAGCCAGTGCCTAGAACAAGTATCCATTCCTGTTCCAACATTGAGGTATGTAATTATTTTAAATTCGAGAACAAATTTAATTGAAGGGGGGTAGAATATAATAACCTAGAAAATCTCCATAAGAATATAATAACATAACTAGTTATGGGACTAAGAACACCAATATAATTAAATAAAATTTTTGAACCCCAATCAAGTCACATTTGTGATACTATTTTGAAAAACATCGGTGTTAATTACACTGCCCGGGGAAATAACAGTCTGGTTGACTAATGAATTTCTGATTCAGACAAGGGAGTAAAGAGTCATATATAGATTTATATGAATTTTTAGTGAAAAGGAAGAATTGAAAAATGTTTTGGAATACTGAAAATAAGAGTAATGGCAAAATCATAAATAAGTCGAACTTTAAGGGTATTTTGGAAAACCCACTGTATATGTTCCATAATGACTTTGAAACTATTTTTAAAATAAACTATAGATAAAAACAAGTCATTTCTGTTCCCACTTTTAAATCTAATTCCTGACTGAATTGTTAGAATAAATTATAGAAGAAGATGAGGTCAATGTACAATTAATGGAAAGTTTAAGGACTTAAATGTAATTTGTCTATTTTTCTTAATATATAAGCATGCCGTAGGAAAATTGTTGGCCATTTCCTTTTCTCTCTTCACTTTGGCTGAACCATTTTCTTCAATTTCTTCCTCCATTTCCAAGTTGTTTCTTAAGGAAAATCAAAAGAAAACCTTGAAATTAACTTTGTTCTTCCATTTCCCACCGATATTTCTCTTCAAAACTCAAAGCCAACCAAGGTATTTTTGGAACAGAATTTTGGGTACTCCATCAAGGTAAGGTAATGAATTGATTTTCTTGATTTATTAGATGATTTAGATGTATTAGGTGATGAATATAATGGGTTTTGTGTTCAATTGCATCAATTGATACATTTGATAGATTTTTCGCAAATTCTAGTTCAACTTGTGTGATTTAAATATTTGAATTACTATTAGTTAGTATTAATTAAGCTTAGAATATATTAATTGGAGACTAATGAATAGTTAATTTGTGATTGGTTTGATATAGAACATACAGATTTGGAAGATTGTGGTTTTTGCCTTCTTTAAAGAAATTGGTGGTAAATCAATTTTGCTAGGTGATTTGAGGTGTAAGGTGAGTTTAATATACATCAAATGTCATGTGTATTGCATTGAAATGAGAATTGGAAACCTTCCCCAAAATTCTTGTTTTGGCTGAATGGCCTAATACTATTCATGACTTTGTTTTTGCTTTGTTTTTCCTTTGAATTCTCAAGCTATTTTGATCTTTTAAATGAATAGAATGGGTTTTGTGTTTAATTCCATCAATTGATGCATTTGGTGAATTTTCCCTGAATTGAAACCCTAGATTGAAGTAGTATGAAGTCAAACTATAAATTGATGTTAGTTAATGTTTAATTAGCTTAGAATATGTTAATTGGAAGCTAATGGATGAATATCTTGTGGTTGGTTTGATGTAGAAAAACAAGAATTGAAAGATTGCGAATTTTGCCTTCTTTAGAGTTTTTTGTGGCAAATCAATTTTCCAAGGTGATTTGAAGTATGAGGTGAGTTTAATATACATCATTTAACATGTCTATTGCATTGGTTTGGTGACTGAAACCCTCCCCTAAAAACCTTGTGTTGGCCAAACCACTTTAGCACTATTCATTCTTTGAATTTTGCTTTGTTTTTCCTTTGAGTTTACAAGCCATTTTGATCCTTTTAATGATGTTTATTATTGGATTATTGATGCCTATTGCATTGCCTTGATTGAGAGCTTATTGTTGATTATATGGGCAATGTCAATGTTTCCTCATAACCTAGCCAAATTGTCCATTCAATGTTGCACGCCAAGTGTTTGATGAAATGTCTAGTTCATTTGCCCTAAGCCTACCAATTTCTTCATCCATAGGCCTACCATTTGAATGCCATTGTTGCTAGCGACATTAGCTAGCCAATTGAGCCAACTATGGAACCTTGTATGTCCAACTTGTGTTCCATCTTAATGGTTGTTGTTATACCTATTGCTATTGCTTACGTATCTTTTATTGCTTATCCATTGCTTACTTGCAGTCTCATTTGACTTATTCACAAGCTATTGATTATTAATGAGACAGTTGTCTTATACTATTATCCTTTGAATTGTTTCCATGTTTATATTGGTTCTAATATGATTTGACAGAGCTTCCTCACCGATGGGGTAGGGTGTAAATACAGTCGACAATGTACACATTGTATACTGGATACCCTAGCTGGGAAGGGTTAACTGTCCTAGCCATAATGTCATAGCCCAACTTGGGAGCTGTGACGGTCCTAGGGTACGGGTGTTGCTTATGCTACCAGTACCACGAAGAACCCATATAACTGAACTATATGGCATGTAATACAATAACAAGCTCAAAATGGCTTGGCAATCTTATGAAAAATTGGGCAGCATCTCCTCTATATAAGGAGTATGCCTAGCTGCTAAACATACAAATAAGCACTTCAACTAATACTTCCATATCTATCTCAATTTCAAGGATCCCTCTGGATCTCCAATAT
>CANXYC010498656.1:0-28623 GCA_948193065.1 Aleurites moluccanus
ATGTTTTCTTAGCATTGACAGAACATTTCATAAAAGTACATTATTAGAGTAAGTGAACAAACACAAGTATTTAAGCACACATTCATAATCAAATGAACTAGAAGAATACTGTTTCCAAGCATAAACACATTATGAGAGCAAATCAATAGTTTTGGTCCTAACAAAAGAATACTTAATCAGCTTGAACATATTCATCAATGTTCATACACCTAGCTTAATTGGCTTAATGCAGTTCTTTTATCTCTGCAATGTTAAGACTTTTAGATTATAGATCTTAAGTTTTACTTTCTTCTGCTCTGCAGTCCAAAGTTCTCTTACTTTCCATTTTGTTGCTTTTATATAGCTAGTAGTCCTATATGCAGAAATAGGAAAAATAACTTATTTTTAATTTTCTGGATGATTTACACTTAACACCTTGAAAGTTGAGGCTATTGAAAATTCATTCTCATATTTTAAAATGTTACAATTCCAATTCTAACCTTCACTTTGGACTCTCAATACACACCCTGGCTGAATTCTTGTTCAGACCTTCTCTCAAGTCATTTTTGTTGGACAAAATTGGTTTGAAGTTTTAGATAATCATAGAAAAAACTTCAATTTAACATGTGCAAAATAGTTAGATACTGTGTAGTTAAATTTCCCTGAACCGTTCAACACATGATATACACAAAATAACTAGATATAAGGTTCAATGTTAATTGAAATCACATGTAAAATTTTGTTCAGTAAAAACTGAAACAAATAAGCTTTTCTACTTTATAAGAATTTTCTTTAAATATCTCATAAGGAGATATGGACGACTGAATTAAAATTTTCAAAATGGAGAATTGAATGAAAATTTGAGAAAAATAAGTAGTAGTGATATCTTATATTGAAATAGATTATAAAGTTCAGGTTGACACTAACATTTTGAACCATGAGGTCTAATTTGTGATAACCTCCAAAGTTCAAGGTGTTGCTGTAACACCTTTTATAGCACCAAAGTCTTGAGATTGCTAAAAGTCCTCGTGTTATTCCTAAAATGGAATATCCCAAAAATCTCTATTGGTCAATGTTGGATTGTCAAAGCTACATGTACCCTCTTTTTCTTTCATTAGTTTTTCCATTTACTTGAAAGTTGAAACCACAACAATCCACTAAAACCTCAACGAGCACCATCCTTTCAATTATTTAAATCTGAATTAACAAAACAATAGTCTAAAAAATGGGGAAAATAAAAACTCTTATTTCAAACTAACAAATAACAATAAGTCTATGGTTGGTTTGATGTAATTAAATTAATGCATCTCATATTTTTCAAAAACAATGAACTAAAAATCATTTCATTATATTTAATTTCAACATACCAAACATAGACTAAATAAAAACTTTAAAATAATATGTTCTTTCCTTAAGCAATTCAGTGATCTTTGAATCACCACATTTTTTACTTTAAATTTAAGTTGGATCATTATTTAAGATTCTGGGTGGTGGTGGCGGTTTGAAGGTGTTGTACTAGAACCTTGAAAAACATTTTCCGCATTTTCTGGTGTTTAGAACACTCAGGAAAATTGGTCAATAAAAAATAATTTTCTAGTCAAAGGAAAATGACTTAACTTCGGTGAAATTATAATGAAATGGAAGTACATAAACACATAATTATTAATCTACCAACCACCAATAGTCAACACCAGCAACCACCACATTTCACAATTTTTTTTTCTCTTATTTAATGATAAATTAAGAAAGTAAGAAGTTCTTATAATTTTTCAACACTGTCTTATATATTTAAACTTTTAATATTTTCCAACCATCTTTTTAGTATTGCAGCCAAACAATAGAAAATGCCTGGAAAAATATTTTTTAGAAAATGTTTTTCCAGAAAATATTTCTAGAGAATTTATTTTCTGCAAAACAGACAGAGTCTTAAAGTATTAACACTAAAATGAAGAAGGAAAAAAAAATAGAGGTTGTGTTCACTAACAAAATCCAGTATTGTCTATTAGACATTTGCCAAAATTCCATTTTAGGATAGCAACGTTAAATATAATGTACCAAAACAATGAAAATGCAACATCATGAAATGCATGTGAACATGCATACATTTCTACTTATGGAGTAAACAAGGATAATTATATAGAGTCAATTATTTCAAAGGAATGATTTTATTTCAATTGAGTTTTTTTTTTCCTTTTACCAAGGGGTAGTATTTAACTCTTTCAAGTAAGAAAATGTATATCCAAAGAGATTGGAAGCCTTACTTTTGCTATGAAAAATTTGTCCTTCTGATTGATATGCATCTTATCCTCAAATCCATTTGACGTAGTGTCAGGATGTATGGCTACGGAATTAACATCTTGTTGCGTGGTAACCGATTGTGATGAAGAAGCATTTAATTGCTCCTCCAATATCATCTAACTCAAATAATAAACATTTGAAATAGCACCAATCATAATCTTCCTCATACAATGCAGAATATGGAATGTTAATGACACCCAAAAAACTCAGATGGAGTACCAAACCCAGTTGTCTATATATGAATGCTATGTACTATGTATACACACACGTGAGAGAAAAATTGCAAAGATAAGGGGCAAGGTTACGAACCTCAGCATGTAACTTATCTAAAATATCAAGAACATGTTGATGATAACATCTCTCAGCATCTACCTGAAAAGTAACTTCATTTTAGATACAAAAGAAATAAATAACTTTGTACCTCAACCAAGAATCATCAAGTAACAAAATAAAGATTAAAGAAAAATATTTATCAAGAAATCAAGCAAATGAATGTTGAGTTCTACACGTATGTTAGTTGCAAGGTTTTAAATAATGCCTGGCAGGGTTTTAAATAACAGGAGTTATGTACTGTATCGCCCATTATGTAACAGAATTTTAGGTGCCTGATATGTTTTTTGCACTTTCGATGTCTTAATCCTCCTCGACCCATTACAGTCTAAGAAACTAATAGGATATTGACCTATAGACCAATAAAAAACCACAAATAAAAGCTTAATTAGAAGACATATTAGAGAATAATTTAGGTACATCCCCAAAAAACACAAAATTACTGGAATACCCCCTGCTCTCGGAATTCCAGTTTCAATCTTCATATTGTCTTCAAATTTTGTTACTTGATTGGAAGATGTTCCTTAAAAAGGGGAGTCAAACCCAATTATCTATTTATCTTCAAAAGAGGGAAAAATAAGTCATTATTCCAGCCACACAAGAAAAGCTAGGGTGCAATGAATGCAAAGTTATACAAGGAGAAATACATGTTAGTGGCCTTCGATGTGAATCTTAAGGAGTTGAAGAAGTGACAAGCAAAAAAGAGGTGGTGGAAACATAGAAGGAGAAAAATAAGTGACAATAGAGAGTAAATACCTAAAGCATGGAATATGAAATCCTGATACAAAATGCAAACAATGTCTGAACAAAGATGGAAGTAAGAAAAGGAAGCTGATGGTGAAAGTTCTTGGTAAGTCGCAAGTCAATGGACCAACTTCAAAAGAAGTTTGATGGTGGAATGAGAAAGTCCAAGGCATCAAGACTAAAAGGGAATACGGCAAGAAGTTACACAAATGCAAAATTGAGATGTATATGAACAGTATAAGATAGCTAAAAAGGAAGCAATGATGAATTTGAGGCTAGAGAAAAGTCCATATATAACATATCTGAGAATCCTGGTAACATAGTTTTAAATATCGGCCGTTACGTTACATAACGGCCATTATTTCTAAGTTTTTGACGTGGCCATGACCGATATTACCATTATATAACGGTTAAAAAATAAATAACCAATATCGACCGCGATGGCCGTTATTTAACGATAACGGCCGTGACAAACCATGACACACCGTTATATAACGCTGCAGATAAAAAATTCAATCTTTTAAAATTTTTGATAAAATTTTCGTTGTATTTTATTGACTTATATTTTTTATTTATACTTTTTGTTAAATAATAGAACAAAAAACAACAATAAGAATATTATTTATCTTAATTATAAAATTAATGTATGATGACAAATAAAAAAATTAATATTACAATTGTCAACAATTTACCTTATATAATTATTAATTAACGTTAATATGTTACTTTAATATTTTTATTTAGCTTATTAAAAACAAGAAAAAAAAGAAAATTACTATAATTTATAGGCTTCTTAATTCTTACAAATTGCAAATACAACAAAATTGTCGGTTGCTGATTTTTATTTTTTAAAAAAAAAATATTATTAGGAGTTTAAGACAAAGAAAAAGGTACAATAATGAAGGAATCTTTTTGCACAATTTCTACTTTTTGCATTCTGTAGAGTAAAATTATAACTTATTGTTGTTTTTTAATAATTTAACAAAAATTTTCAAATTTTCAATTCAAAACTTCAATAATCAATGATGTACAATAATTCAAAAAAGTCAGAGGAAACAAACTATTTATAACAACATTCATATTTGATACGTCCAATTCCAAAATGAAGAGCAACTGAATAAAAATAAAACTATGTCAAAAATCAAACTCTCTCAATTCAAACTCCATGCTAACGCCCCATCTATAAACAATTAACCGATAAAGTAATTTTTTTTTGTAAGTAATTAAATTATATTGATTTAATATAATACCCTAGGAAGCCATAACATATATGCATGAAATTTTTCTCAGTATGTGGTTCATTAATCTTGAATTGATGAGAAATAATTTTAGAAACATAGTTAGAAAGTAAATTTGACATTTTTCCTAAATCTGGTGGTGTCGGGACACTGCCGAGAAATTAGCAGTCCGATCAACAGAATAATTTCTGAAGTTGGCTTGGGGATAAAATATAACCATAATTTATATCAATGAGTGTATGTTTAATACATAAATAATAAGTTAACTAATGAATTTAAAGTAATGTTACTAGTGTATATGCATTATAATTGTATAAGACAATGATATTTATGTTTTTTTTAATTGCAGTTATACTTATTATAGTTTTTCATGCTTATATTCTAAAGAACAGTTTCAAATTTTATTTATTTCAAACATTTCAATTTTTTTTTGAAAAAATTTCGCCTCGACAGACCGTTACTGTTACGTTACGGCCGCGACAGACCGTTACCGTTACGTTATTTTCACAACCGCGATTACAACCGCGACCGTTATCTGAAACCATGAATTGATCCGGTCAGTTTCTATTTATCTGTCCCAAAAAATTAATTAAAAAACTAATGAATTGGTGAATCAGTTGAACCAGACCAATTTTCCTGTCGAGCGGGTAAAATTTTTTTTTTTTTTTTTTTTTATCAAAACGACGTTGTTCTTATCAAATAAAAACGATCATATTTTGAGTTAAAAAAAATTAAGAGAATTTTAGTAACTTCTTTTTAATTTTACCCGACACTAAAAACCTATTCGACGCCAAAATCATGATTCTATTATATACTATTCTATTACATGAATAAATATTTGAGTAAATGAATATCCATAACTTATTATATATATAACTTTACGTGATTGAATTGATATTAAAAAAAATATGATTTTATATAAATTTTCAATTTTATCATAATTATATTATATTTATTTTCATTATATATATAATAAATATTAAATTTTTTATATATATAAATATATATTAATTTTTTTTAATTTAATTAATTCTACAATCTCTGATCCTCTAATTATTTACTATCATTGATTTTTTTAATCCATCCGATATTTGATCTGAATTATTAGATACTAGACCGGATGGTCAAATTTTTCTCCTAATTAGAAAGATTAGATAAATCCCTGGCTAAATTGGTCTGGAGATCGATTCTCGATTTTTGGATCGAATTAACTGGCTAATCCGCTTTTCAAAGTCTTGGTGGATGCCAAGATAAAAAAAGAAAAAACCTACACATCCTGGACCCCTCTATTATTTAAAGAGAGAAATTGGATAGTTGTTGTGCGCTAATGGGAAAGGGGCGGGGGATTTTTGTGGGTCCTTTGGCAGGATATTTAATTATTATTATTATTAATTTCAACCAGCAAAATTTTATATCTGTAAGGTGATTGTAGAACAGTGAGCCTCCAAATTTAAATTACAAGGACGAAGGTAAAAAATAAAAATAAAATAAAACTGTGAACTTTTACCATTGATTTTATTAGGTTATTTCTGTTTTTTTAATGCAATTGAACTCAAAATTATTCAACATGACTCAATAAAACTCATAATTTAACTGCCATTATTTTTCTGTTAGCTCTACCAATAAAATATTAGATATACAAGAAAATAAAAAATACTGAAAAAATAAAAATAAAAAGCTCATAACACAAATAAAATTATATTTTTAATAATAAAAATATTAACATTAAAAACTTAAAAAAAAAAAAAAGAATGAAACCCCATCTTGCTAATTTAGTTCCTAAATAAATGAAATATTAAATTATTTTTTTGTACGTGGTATTTATATGTAAAGGGCTATAATAAAAGAAAATAAAATAAAAAATTGCATCTTTTTGCAAACCTACCTGGTGAACTGAAATTGGTGAAGGAATGACGTTGATATGGTGTTCGCAGCGATGGTTTCTTGGCCTTGGTCGATTATTGGTTGGCGAGTGATGGGTCTGGTCGCGATGTGCCCGCCTGAGGAGCAATTCTCTTTGGTGATGATGGTTGTAGGTTGAGCGAACTGTGCGTGCTGGCTTGAGGATGGTAGTGGCCAAGATCAACCTTGGCTCTGTCCACATGCATGTGCTTTAACAATAGGCCCACAACTGAAGTAGATGAGCTCCATAATGGTGGCATGGTTTTCAGATTTGGTCCGGTCTTAAAACAGTTGAAGACAAAGAGTCACGAATTAGATATTTAATTTAAATCCAACTAATCCAGTGATTAAATTAATATTATATAAATGTATTAATAATATATGACATAAAATTTTAAATGATAATAAATATATTAATAATAATTATAATCTTTATATATATAGATATTAATAATAATTAGGCAAAAAGTATTTTCAAACCTTTAAATTTTTTCATTTTTCACTATTAAATTTTTATAATTCACTTTTATCAATTAAACCCTTTAGTATTTATTTTTCGATACATCGAATTTTTTTTTACGATAAATAACAAAATTGTAATTCAACAAAATTTAAAACATATTTAAATATGTGTGAACAAAATTTAAAATGTACTTAGATATTGACTAGGAAAATTTAAAAAAAAAAAAAATAAAAACATTAAATTTATTAATAAAATTCAATTAAATTAATTTTTTATACATAAATTATTTTAAACAATGCCTTTAGGGATTGAAAAATTAGGAATTATTGAAAATGAAAGAATACTTTCACTGTGTTTAGCTGGTATTTATTTATTTGAAAGAGTACTCAAGGAGGGAGAATTTTCTTCACTTTTCTTTTCTCTTTTTCTTTTGAAAGAGAAAATTGTTAAGAATATTATATAAAAAAATATCTCATATTCATTAAACATAAATATATTAAATGATTAATATAAAAATAAAAATTTTAATAATAAATTAATTTTTAAAATTTATTCTCTTAAATTTATATTAAAAATTCAATGTAATATTAAAATTTAATCCATTTTTGCACCATTTTTTGTTATATTATAAATTGGATTGGTCCAATTTTCTTTTTTGATTGGGCATAAATTTATTCTTAAATTTTAAATTTGTTTCTTGTTCAATATGAATTATTTTCAAATTTTTAATTTTTTCATTTGATATGAGTTTTTTCAAAATAAAATTTATCATTTGTAAATTTAAATAACTTTTGTATTTTCATAACTATAGGAATAGGATGCATTATTTGTTATTGCATTCAATGCATCTAATAATTTTTCCAATTCTTTGTTTCAACGTCCAATCTAAATTAAATTTACAAAAATAATATGTATTACGGATTCAACATTAAATCATAGTCACATCAAAGATCGACCTATAACTAACTACTCGTTCAATAAGAGAAAAAAGAAAAATTAAAACAACACCTAATTTTGCGTACTGGGAAGAAGAGAAATTTATGTCTTTGGACGAGGGACAGTTGAGAATACGCTTATGTCTCTATCGTTGAAATTTCTTATCTTTATATATTGAGAAAATTCATCGTCAACCAGTCAACCCTTCAATTTGATACAATTTGTCTATTAAATTTTTAAAATTTTAATTTTTACATTAAAAATTTTTAAAAAATAAAAATAAAATTGATATATATATATATATATATATATATATATATATATATATATATATATAACGATATAAAATGTTACTGTACTTTTTATAAATTATATTATTTAATATATAAAACTTAAAAAATTTAAGGATGCAGAAGTGAGTTTCTTTTTCTTTTTTAATATAACTTTAATAATTATCATAACAAATTACTATAATTTTTTTTTTATCGATGTAAAAAAAATAAAAAAAATATTGAGAATTCAATGTATTAACAATAAGTTTTCCTTACATGTTTTACAGTTTTTTTTTTAATTGAAATTTTTAATCAAACTTATAAAAAAATGTAATATATGTTTTACTGGCTGGCCAGGATATTAAAGAGCATTAACTAGGATTTAACTGTGAGAAAATAAATTTTAGGATTTAATTATAGAAAAGTCTAACTTAATTTTTAGGATTTCCATACAATTATTATAGCTTTAGAATTTTTTGCTTTTGAAAAATTTAACTCTATTGGTTAAAATTTCAACTGCAATTTGTAGCTATAAAGACTCCTAGTTATAGGTGGCAAAATCGACTCCAATTCGGAGATTCAATTTGACTCACTCAATATCAAATCCAACCCAAATTTAATTTGACTTTAATAATTTAAAATTTAAAATTTGAATTATTGAATATGAAAGTAACTCGTATTTAAGAATTAATTGATGTGATAAAAACCTGAATTTGTGAATGAATCAACTCGATAAGACGTCGAATCTATTTACTCACCTACTCGAGTGATTGAAAATCCGACAATGATCTAATCCAAAAATGATCCGAATTTGACATTGGATCAACCTAAAATTACACAAACTCGGACGCAATCCGATCTAAAAGCAACCAAATCCGAGGCAGGAGAATAGGAGATGAAAGCAGAACGTTAAAAAATAGAAATTGAGAGTGAAAAATGAAAATGTGTTAACCTAATAACTTAACTAAAAATCAAGAATAATAAAAAAACTATGTCATTTTGATTATAGAAAGAAATATTTTATTTATTTATTATAGATAAAAATATGAATTGAAATACAATAGTTAATAATGTGTTGGATTCTTAAATTAGATTTTTTATGGAAGTAGATTTGACAATAATATATAAATTATATATCAATTGGTCTTATTTTAAGTTGGTGGATAAGCATAACTATTGAAAATTAAAATCAAAGTTTATATGGATCAATAGATAGTGAATTAGTGGCCTAATTAATTCTCATAATTGATAATTAAATATTATACATGAAATCCAAATTTCAGATTTTAAATTTTATTATAATTGATAAAAAGTATAATGGTCTATTGTAATAAATTCATTTAAAATTCAAACCAACAAATCAGATAATTGAGATGATTTAATCTAATGGTGACTCGAAACTTGATAATGATTTGAGTAGTTGACAACCTGACTCATTGGCAATCTAATTCGATGACAATCGAAACTCGATCATGACCTGTTTTTTTGAAGATCTGACTTGTTGGCAATTTGATCTAATGAAGACCCAAACCAATGATGATTCGACCCATAAATTAATCTGATCCGTTGATTATTCGACTCAAAAAAGACCTAATTCAATAATTATCTAACCTGATTAATAACCCGATCCGATGATGATCTGACCTAGTAATAATCCGAACTTAAAATTATCCAAACCTGAATTTGACCCTAACTCAAAATGACTGATCCAAAACCGGCCCAACCTGCCCATTTGCGATATGTACTCCTACTACTATTGCACCAATACAAGAAAATTGACCAATGTATACTTGCAAGTTGCAACAATGTTGGGTTGTCACTAATGATAAATATCTCACACATCCTTTTATGTACTAGAGAATATAAATGATCAAGTCTATAATAGCATAAGCCTGAGAAAATCAACCGCTATACCATTAAAATGCTTTGTGGGCTTTACTTTTTGCTCTTTTTATCACAAATTTCTGCTTCATCACTAGACACCATCTCTCCCAGTCAATCCATTAAAGATGGCGAGACTCTAGTTTCAGCAGGTGGAAGATTCGAGCTGGGATTTTTCAACCCAGAGACTTCAACGAATCGTTATTTGGGAATTTGGTATAAGGATGCATCAGCTTATTCAGTAGTTTGGGTTGCAAACAGAGAAACTCCGATTATTGATTCCTCAGGAGTTCTGAGTATCACTAAGCAAGGACGTTTAGTTCTAACCAATGGCAAAAATAGTACAATTTGGTCTTCCAACAAAACAGCAAATTCCCAGAAGAGCCCCGTTATGCAACTCTTAGAGTCAGGAAATTTAGTTGTGAAAGATGGAATAAATGGTAATTTTCTCTGGCAGAGTTTTGATTATCCATGCGATACATTTCTTCCAGGAATGAAAATTGGAAGGAATTTTTTAACTGGTCAAGACAGGTTTTTAACATCTTGGAAAAGTGCAGATGATCCTAGTTCAGGCCAATTTTCATTGTGGATAGATCCATATGGGTTTCCTCAGCTTGTTCTTAGAAATGGAACCTCTAAGTACTATAGAGTTGGGTCTTGGAATGGCCTTCGTTTTTCAGGAACTCCTGAATTGCCACCGAATTTCTTGATGTTAACTTATGAATTTGAATTGAATAAGAATGGAGTGTATTATGGGTATGAAACTAATAATTCTTTAATGACAAGGTTATCTGTGAATCAATCAGGTTTCTTAGAGCGTTTTATTCGAATGAATCTACCTTGGAGAAATGTTTATTCTGCACCACAAGATGGGTGTGACAAGTATTCAGTCTGCGGTGCCAATATGAAATGTAATATCGTCGATAGTTCTCCAACTTGTGTTTGCTTAGAAGGTTTTGATTCAAAATCTCCAAAAAATTGGAGTGAAGGGTGTGTTAGAAAGATTCCATTGGATTGCAAAAACGATGTTTTTCGAAAGTACATAGGATATAAGTTGCCTGATACATCAGATTCTTGGTATGATATGAACATAAGCCTTGCAGAATGCAAGCAAATGTGCTCAAGAAACTGTTCTTGCACAGCATATGCAAATTCGAATATTGTTGGAGCTGGCAGTGGCTGCTTGCTATGGTTTGGTGAATTAGTTGACATTAGACAATACACTGAAAGAGGTCAAGACATATATATTAGGATGTCCTCTTCAAAATCAGCAGGTACTATCTTCAATAATAACTTCAATTCTATTTACAAACTGCAATTATATTAACTGAATTCTAGCGTATTTTTTTTCTTTTTTTACAGATCAGACTAAGAGGAAGCGAATTATAAGTTTCATAGCTGTCACTGCAATAATTATGGGCATGCTTGTGGTTGGATTTATTGTGTGCATACGAAAAAAGATAAAAAGAATGCAAGGTAGCAAGCTCTGCTAACAATGAAAACTATAATTCTTGATACTTCACAGTTATTGAAATTATGCTATGAGAAATTATTATTGCTTATGACCATCACTCTCTTACTGTTTCTGCAATTACTGAAGGCAATCACACAGAGGGTTATGAAAACGAAGACGGAAAGGATGACATGGAGTTACCAATATTTGATTTGACAACCATAGTTAAAGCCACAAATAACTTTTCCATCGACAACAAACTGGGGCAAGGTGGTTTTGGACCTGTCTACAAGGTAATGTGAAAATTTGCAAATGTAGGGTCATATTATATATCATGACTACAAGATCTTTAACTTCTGTTGTTACTAATGGTTTGAATGGTATGTTGTCTGATGGGAAAGAAATAGCAGTGAAAAGACTTTCAAAAAGTTCTGGACAAGGATCGACAGAGTTCAGAAATGAAGTTATCATGATCTCTAAACTTCAGCACAGAAATCTTGTTAAACTTCTTGGCTGTTGCATTCAGAAAGATGAAAAATTGTTGATCTATGAATTCATGCCCAACAAAAGCTTAGATTTTTCCATTTTTGGTCTGATTCTTTCACGTATAAGCATAACTTTTTTTCAATTGCTATGTTTTTGCTTGTTGTATGCTTATCTAGTTAGACATTTCACTAACATAAATGAGAAATTTATCAGATCAAATGAGAAGCAATTTTCTAGATTGGGATAAGCGCTATCACATAATTGGTGGAATTGCTAGAGGGCTTCTTTACCTACATCAAGACTCCAGACTAAGAATTATCCATAGAGATCTCAAAGCCAGCAATGTGTTACTAGACAAGGACATGAATCCCAAAATTTCAGACTTTGGGCTGGCTAGAATATTTGGGGGAGATGAAACAGAGGCAAATACAAATAAAGTTTCAGGAACATAGTAAGTATTTGTATATTATTATTTTTTTTTTGAAAAATTATCTATATTATTTGTTATATATTACTATAAACATTATTTGAATTTCTTATAATTGGATTTTCCAGCGGTTACATGTCTCCTGAGTATGCTGTAGATGGGCTTTTCTCAATGAAATCGGATGTCTTTAGCTTTGGTGTATTAGTACTGGAGATAATAAGTGGGAAGAAAAACAGAGGATTTTCTAACCCAGATCATGACCATAATCTTCTAGGACATGTAAGCATATTTAGTGTCACATCCATAATCCATTTAACTTCCGAGTTAAACAAACTTGTCATCTTCGGCTTTTGATTTTCAGGCATGGAAACTGTGGAATGAAGAGAGGTCGCTGGAACTGCTGGATCACATGCTCGATTCTTTTACCACATCCGAAGTATTAAGATGCATTCATGTGGGTTTGCTATGCGTGCAAAAACGGCCGGAAGATAGGCCAAACATGTCCTTAGTGGTTATAATGCTGGGCAGTGAGAGTTCATTACCTAAACCAAAGCAGCCTGGGTTTTATATAGAAAGGAACGTGCCTAAAGCAGAGTGTTCATCTAGCAATGATAGATCATCATCAATAAATGAAATGAGTACCAGTTTGATTGAGGGTCGGTAGAACATACCACTCAACAGTCGAAAGAAAAAGCAGTGTAGTGAGTAAATCAAATGTGTAATGAAAAAAGCCATAGTTATTGTGATGTCTTGTTTTTTATCCCATGTACCATCATGTTGCATTGCAAGTGGCAGAGTATAGCCACATCTCTGTACTGTACACTATAAACTTTTGGTACTTTCTGTCAAAAATGCGCATATATTGAACAACTAATATATGCAATTTAAGTAAATTAAAAGGTTGGTTTAGCATAATAAAATTTCACTTATTTTTTTAATAAACACGATTTACAGTGAAAAATTTTATATTTAAATTCTTATTATATTAAATTTACTTGAATTAGTGCTAATAAAATACAAGTGAAAATTAATTTTATATCATTTATAATATAAAAAACATCTGGTGAATTTAAACAAAAATGTACTTCAAGTATTTTATTGCAAAATTGTAATTTAGATTACTACTTTTAAAAATCAGTTGTGTATTGGGCTTAATTTTTATGTTTAAAAATATTTTAATATTTGTTAAGTATTATTATTTTTTAATTAAATTCAAATATTACTTTTTGATAATTTTAGATAATAATATAAAAAAAATTATATGGATCAAATTTATTGTATATTCAACTTCTGAAAAAATAATAAAAACATACTAGTCATAGCCTGCGTTTTGCATTGGTTATTGCCATATTTTTTTATTTTACTTATATTTTTAAAAAATATTTTAATATATGCAAAATTATTATTATTTTATTAAGATTATGGAAAATTGATTATAAATAGGCCAATTACGAGAATGATAAAAAGTATCAAATATATTGAATTGCATATAAAAAAATTTAGTAAGATAATTTCATATAAAAAAGTTATTAGATACATGACGAAAAAATTTCTAAACAAATTCTTCAACTCATATATATATATATATATAGGTTTTGAAAGTTTATTGCCTAAATTAGAGGACCAAAAATAATGAATCCGTTTGCTCTGATTTTGGTAATTACAGTAAAACTTATATAAATTAATATTATTAATATTCATAAATTTTATTAATTAAAAAATATATTAATTAATCAATAAATTAATAATTTATTAATTTAAATATAATATTTATAATTCAATAAATAAATATTTAATCAACTAAAAACTCATTACATTTTATCAATTTTATAATCAATTTAATATAAATTAAATAAATTAAACAAAAAATATATGATCAATTAAATATAAATTACTTAAAAAATATATGATCAATTGAATATAAACTAATTGAAATGAAAAAAAATTATCATCAATAAAATATGAACTAAAAAAATTAAAAAAATAATAAATTAAATATAAATTAAATGAGGTGAAAAAAATATAAATATAATTACTTAAATTTTAAATAATCTTTAGAATTATATTTAATAAAATATATCATAATCTATTATATGTATAATATTGATAAATTATTAATTTATAATATGAATGAGACTATATAATTATATAATGATTTTTAAAATAGTATTATCTTATTAATTTATCAAAATTATTAATTTAATTTCTTAGCCTAAATTAGAATTATAAAAAATTATTATATAATAAATATTATTAATTTATCAATTTTGAAAAAAGAATCGACTAATTTTTACCCTTTTGGTAGGTTTTCAACAAAAATCTAAAAATTATTATTTTTTAAAAATTTTTATCCAATCTAAATCTGTTTTTAGTATGAAAAGAAAAATCAAATTTAAACTTATTATATAAATTACATATATAAGCGTGCGATCCAAATCCATTTTAAGAGGAGAAAAACATTAAGTACAATATCTCCAGTTAATTTTATTGGTAGTTTTTGAAGTTTTGATCAATATATAGTATGGTCTTTAATTTTTAAAATATAATATGAAAATTTTCAGACTTTTTATTTATTTTCATTGGTAGCCTTTAATTATCCAATATTATTGTTATTTCTATATTAACCCTCTAAAATTATTTTCTTTCTTCAAAAAAAAAAAAATCTAAAAATACTATTTTCTTTATAACCAGAAGGCTCTGATACCATTCTAGGCGAGTTTACTCTCTATCTAATCAATCTATTAAAAAGCAAAATTATAGAGAGTTAATGCTAGAGATTTTCAAAGAGTTTTTCTTTTCTTTTTTATTTCTTTTAGCTTCTCATACTCATTGTGATAGTAAGAGCTGGCAACAAAACCCAAAATGCCTTTATTCTCAAGAAAAAAAAATCCTTAAACTCATTATGTCTAAGAGTCAATTCTTCTAAATTTTTAAACAGTTTGTCTATAAAATTATTTAAAAAGTCTAAACGATCTACAATATAATTTAATAATCCTATCACTGGATTCTTGCCTACACCGTGATCTAGGTGATGACAATCAAGATAAGAGCAACCTGAATAATTACTAGTCATCAAACAATCATGCAAAAGCACCAAACCTTTCTAGATAATGAAATTTATTAAATTCAAGTTCTTGGTCTAGAAAATTTTTAAGTTCAATGTCTTCTTTGTTAGGTCTTTCAAGTCTTTCAATCCTTTTTATAGAAACAAATAATTCTCTTATTCTTTGTTTATATGAAGCAAAGAAAAGATCTTGTAGTCTAAGGCTAACACTCAACTCTTCCCTCCTAAGTCTAAGGCTAACACTCAACTCTTCCCTCCTTACTTGAGTTAAAGCTAGACCTTTAAGCCAATTTCTATTAGCAGATCAGTTGGAAGACATAAAAGTTTAAACATAAATTTAAAACAGTTATGAAATATATACATTTGTAAACAGGGTCCACTAAGCTTCCGCAACAGCTTCAGCCCTCCTTCCAAGCTCGTCACTAACAATACCTTTAGAGAGGTATGAAGGATATGACTTACTGCCCTTACTTGGTTAGGTCTTACTGCAACACTCCTGGAAATCAGACCGTTTTGAAGGATGAAAGGTATATATAAACAAGATTATCATACAAATAAAGACTTGAAAAAGACTTTTCTTAAAGAAACTCTGTATTTTATTTCGCTTCCCCCCTTAAATAAGTTGAGAAGGTATATATAGACTTTTTACAAATGAAGCCGGTGTCTATATTACTGTTTGCCAACTCAAAAGTAAAATAATTAACACAATATAATAATTAAGATAGGTAGCTGGAATAGTATGCCAGTATTACAAAACCGCAAATATAAATGGACAACTGGTGCCTCTGGTACTGTTTTCCAGCTGTATTCAATACAATAATTAAATAAAGATAATGACTGCTTTAATTTTACAGCTAAGGAGTCCTTATCTAGAGATAAGTTCTTTTCATCAGGACCATAAATTTTAAAGCTACTTTGGCCGACAATGTTTTAATATCTGCAGCTACTTCTGAAAAGTAATTCCTCATTTATCAAGTTGAGGTTGACGTCATGAATGGCGTTTTTGTTACTCCATCTATGAGTTGCTGACTTGGGCGTCCATGCTTTCCCTTTGTTCTGCATAATCCATAGCCATCTCTTCTGCAACACGTTGCTCTCTGAACTGAGTAACCTTCTTCCAGACCTTCATGGTTTCAGGTTCGAAATCCAGACTTGGATCTAAATCCACTAGTCTCAGAAATAATTTTTATACTTTATCTTGTCTCTTAATCATGGACAATATTTTTGTAATGGGAGTATATTGGGACCAAATAGTAACAAATACTTTACCATCTCCGAGAAAGATATAATTGCTTGCATAAATTACCTTCTCCAAGCTAGCTTTGAAATTTTTAATTTTCATAGCTTGAGTAATAGTCATGTTTTCTTTATACATGTTAAAATAAAAAATTTAAGTTCTGATTATTAACCTTTAGTGGGTTAACAAATTCCTTAGCCATAACAGGACGAAGATCCCAAATTTAATAAGGATAACAAACAGTTTCATCCTCACTACAATCTATAATTGTGCTAATAATATAACTGGTAATTATTCTTGAGTCTTAACTCAAGAACTCTAAGTATTCCTGCACAATAATTGAAAGCGATTTACACAGATTATTATCATTTATATTGATCTTGATAATTTTTGTCAGTCCTGTATCTATGTAACGGAGACTATCTTTCTCCATTTCTGAGGAAATTCTCATATTTAGACCTCCATATCCTTGCCAATGTATGTATGGATGTAACATAAAACAGTCTGTGAGAGAATGAACTATCGAGTCCACCTTTTTAATCTTTCTAGTATAGGCCACTTCTGGTGGAATATATGAACTCATTTCATCAAAAACTTTATCCCTTTCCATTACTAACTGAAGGAAATCTTCTTCATCCTTTTTGCGGATTTCAAGCTATTTTTCTAAATATGAAATATATGAAACAACTTCATCTACAAAGTATTGTAGTTGCTGGAAGTTTCTTTTAGCTAATCCTCCATGCAATTCAGAACACAACATAGATTCATCTTTTGAAAGACCATAATCGTACTTTATGAAGTAACATATATTTTCTTCCTTGCAGATGTTTGAAGCCTCAGGATTATCTACCCTCATGATTTTCATGAATTCTTCTTGAATGTCATCAGATTCATGTTCAGATTTTTTCATTGTGATTTCCTTAGGAGATTATTGGATTACTTATTTTTTGAATTCAATTATTCCAAAAACAATATCCCAATTTAATTCATCACAATAAGGATTCTCATCCTCAAAGCTTTTATCAGCTTTATTCTCTTCACAAGTTTGGTTTGGAATCTGTGAAGATTCACTAGCCTTTCAACTAGCCTTGTGTTTGTGATATGATATATCACCGGAGTTTTTACAACTCTCCTCCTGTAAAGGAGTTCGATTTGAAACTTTTAAACGGTCATTGACACATTCACTAGCCTGTTGATTTGAAATTGATAAAGATTCACTAGCATTTTCAGAAGCCTCTTGGTTTAGAACCCGAGGTTCCTTGGCACTTCCACTGACCTTTTGGTTTGAAACCACTGAAAGTTTACCGGCATTTTCACTAGCCTTCTTCGAGCCATCATTTTTACCCTCTTGTGAAGGAATTGGACATTATGGCCTTCCCATAGCTGCCCATTCACCTTCATCCTTTTAATGAAGTTCTTCTCTAAATCTCTTTACCTGTTCAGGAGTAAGACCAAGTTTTTTGGCTGCCTTTTCGTAAAAGTCTTCAGAGATACGCACTTTTGGAGCCAGAGATTTTTTTCTCTTTATTCTTTTGAATTAAGGATTTCTCCTTTGGCTTTTCGTCAACCTTTTTTGGACTAACTAGTTCTTTCGAACTCGCTGGCTTCCTCTTAGGACATTCTGTAGAGATAAGCCCTTGAGATTTACATATTTAGCATATAATATCTTTTGATGATATAGTTTTTCTTTTCGTTCTTGAGAAATCAGAGTCATTGCTCTTGGAGTTTTTCCCCCCCTTTCTCGACTTTCTTCATGCATTATTTTCTAGTATGACCCTTATTTTTGCAGATCCAACATAGCTTCTTCTTTTTTTTTTTTTTTTTTTTTTTTTGCAGCAAGATCCATCTACAAAATTAGATAATTCACGAGAAAGAGAATCAGCTATTACATTTTTATCAGAAGGAATATATTCAATATCAAACCTGTAATAGCTAAATTATTCTTGCAATCTTTAAAAGTATACTTTGTCTAGCCTCTTTAAGATTTGGATTCATAAATCCTTTTACGTAAGTTGAATCTGTTCTAATTACGAACTTCTTAGGAGTCAAGAAGATGTAAAATGATTTTATACCATTTTTTTACTGCTAGAACTTCCTTTTCATGAATTAGATAATTAATTTCTGATCCTTTAAAGGTTTCAGACTAATACTTACATATTTGTTCTAGTTTTCTACCTTTGATTTTTAATATTGTTCCCTAGGATTTTTCTGAAGCATCTGCCTGCAAGACTAACCCATTTGTATCTGACGGTAAATTAAGATAAGGCAAAATTTTCATTTTATCTTTTACCTGGATGATAGCCTGAGTGTCCTCATTATCCCAAAACCAAGGAATTTTATCAGACGTTTTCTTTGAGATTTTTCTTAGGTATTTGGAAAGATTTTTTTATGAACTGTCTAGCATAGTTAGCAAGTTTGCAGAATTTTCATACTTGCTTCCTATCTTCTAGTTCATCAAGAAAGTTAATAAGTTTTTCAGAAATGTGATTTTGTGGCCTAATTTTACCTTTTTCAATTTCCATTCCTACAAATTTTATATTTTCCTTAAACCATTTTATCTTTCTTTCAGATAGAATCATACCTTCATATTTAAAAATATTAGTCACTTGTTCAAGGTGACTCATATATTCTCTTTCATCATTACTAAAAACTAGCACATCGTCTATATAAACCATAAAATTTTTTCAATGCTTTAATTGCATTATCCATTTTGCGTTGAAATACGCCTAGAGTATTTTTCAAGTCAAATGACATTACCAACCATTCATATATCCTTTGAGGTGCTTTGAAGGCTGTAAGGGCTATAGAGTCTTCTTCCATTTTTACCTGCCAATAACCACTTTTTAGATCAAATTTAGAAAAGATAGAAAGTTATTTAAGGCTTACCCTATCTATGACATCTCCTGCTGTAGGGATCTTACAACTATCATCCTTTATTGATTTATTTACCTAACGATAGTATATAACCATTCGTGTTTCTCCTCGCACTTGTTTTGCATGGTTTATTACCATAAAGGCTGGACTAGAATTTGGGCTATTACTATCCCTAATCAAACTTTTTTCGAGCAATTCAGGAATTTACTTATCAAATTCCTCTATCATCTTATTGGTATATGTTATATTTCTGGTTCTGATGATAGTGCTGGGATCTTTTAGCTCTAATTTAGTAGTTATGTCATTTAGCACCCATAACTTTAGTGGATCTTCACTAAAATTATCAGCTAATTTTACAAGAAACTTGTCCCACTTAGTTCCTTTTAGCTGGGATCGTGTAATAGGTTTTTCTATCACAACTTGTGCTTTAAAACACAATTTTTCATACCAAGAGGTAACCTCTGACTCTTGATCAAATAAACAATCTAGCCAAGTTTCACCACACTAAGCTTGCACTTTGAATGTTTGTTCACATGACATAGATCCATACAACTCTGATATTTTATTTGGATAAAAATCAAATTTTAACTTATTTTTAGGATTTGTCATAGATGTGATTTTTATATCTCCAATTGAGATGTAATTATCATCTTGCATAAAGGGTCTATTTTCTTTTTGCCCCTTTAGGAAAAAAATTTCTAAAATGATATATGCGTCTAGATCAGGGAATGTTAGGACCTTATCAATAGTAAACTTTTATCTACTTATGATAACAGGAACTTGTTTTGCAAATTGTGTCACCAAGTTTACTTCTCCACATGCCATACGTAGTACCATAGGTTGGGTTAATGGTTTTCACCATTCATCAGGGAGTGCATTAGGTATAGCACTAGTGATCATTGCACCTGTGTCAACTAACGCATCCAAAGAGTAATCATAATAACTAGAAAATTTAAATGTTAAAGAAATGTATGTATTCAAACCTGATTTTTCTGTATTAAATATCTTTGATGATGCCATGGTATCAGGATATACCATCTTCCAAACTTCCTTGAAAGGACTTGACTGTTGGTAAGAAATTTTTTATATTTCTTTTACGACCTCAGAAACTAGTGTTAGATGCTTAACCATCCTTATATCTTCCTGAATTTCTTCATCTCCATATACAAGTAATCTAATAGTCTTGTATCCTACAATGGTTCTACCTTCGGAAGATGATTGTATATCTTCCTCCTAGACTGATGTCCTAGGGACTTCTTCTCTGATTACTGATGAAGTAGAATTACTTCTAAGTAATCGAGGAACATGATATGATCTCCTAGGAGGATAAAAAATTCTAAGCTTTCTCATAGGTTCATCTAGGTTCAAGGTGATATTTCTACCCCTTTATGTGATTTGAGAGGAACCTTTCGACCTTGATGTCTCTGCTAGTTCTTGTAGAACCCAACTCCTAGGCCAAGATAACTCTAAAGGATTAATTTCTTTTCTATGGATTTGTCTATAGTTATTTGAACCTTCATCGAATAACTCTATGATTTTAGATATTTTTCTCACTCCAGGATTGATTGTATTAATCAATTTAAAAATTATCCTAGTGTGACACACTAAATATTTAGCCTGAGAATTCATTCTATTCATATTCATGGATTTAATACTTAGTGATAAAGAATTACCCAAATACTTATCTTTTATAGATATCATATAGTTAGGATAAGTCTAGAACCAAACTGGACCATGTGCAAGGTTAGTCTGGACCCCTGATATTAGCTGGTCTTGGAACAAATTTCATCTTTTATCTAACACAGCTGCTATCACAGGACTATCGGCTGGCAAATTGAACAGCGGTATTAGTCCTACTTGGACAAGACCAATGTGGATATATTGGTTTGTTCCCTTTGATTTAGCTATCAATTTCCTTATTTTTGGTAAATTGATCAAAGGTACGTCTAACATTTATAGTTTTGTACTATAAACTTGAGCTGTAGATTCTGATTGGGAGACATCTATTATGAACCTAAAACTAAATATGGATTTGTTGTAAATAGTATTGATGTCTACCTTTAGGAGTTTCCATTCTAGGTAACTTTTGGATGGATCATCGTACTGGAAAGATTCTTCCTGCACTAGAGAAGTATCTAAGAGGGTCATCTATTCATCTATGGGCCCTTCTTTCGTATTCATCATGAATAGCTGGGCTGTCCAAAGATCATATTCATCTATATCAGTTTCATATTCAGAAACTACTTCATAAACATAATCTATTTCAGAATCTATGTTAGAATATTCATCTTATTCTATTGGCTCATAAACAAGATTCTCGTCTTTGAAGAAAATTTTCTAAGATTTTTTTTTTGCTTGTTCTTTTGTGGACAAACATTTGCTTTGTGATCTTTTGAACCGCAAATCCAACAATAAGAACAACTACTTAGATGTTTCCCTTGTGAGCACGTAGGGGCTCTACCATATTTTTTGTTAAAGGCCTCTATTATGTCCTTATCCCTAAGGTTGTTCCTTTTTCTAATAAACCTAGAAGGTTTATTAAACCTCTTTTGTTGCTTCTATCATTTTTCGATATTCTTCTTTTTCTATATCTTTTAAACCTTTTCTTTTTGGTATCACAAAAAGAACATCCTGCTTCAGATCTTTTTCCTATTCCTTTCTCATTTGTTGCAGCATACTCGTACCTACCAGGAACATATTCAATCTGAGAGCAACAACTCTTATTCAAATAAGGAAGACGTTTTACATCTTGTCTTACTTGAAGTTCAGTACATGCCTTTCTTAAGGCATACCTAACTACCTGTATCTTGCCTTTTAATCCATCAACCATTTTTCTTCATTTAGGAGTTGATAAGCATTCATTGCACCTCTGGCTATAGTTTTGGGAACTTACCAAAAAAAACAACGTTGATATATAATTTTGAGCATTAAGATCAAAATTATAATAATATTTTTGGAATTCAAATACATAATTGTCAAAATAATACATGTCACATATCTGTAGTTTTATCAATGCCATTAAAGATTATTCTTTTTCTAATGATTAAGTTGCTATTGAGAAACCACAAAATTTTCTTTTCAGAGCATCTACGATGATAGCTAGAACCTTATTTACAAGAATTACTTTTCTAATTTCATCTTTAATAGAGGTTTGAACTACTAGATGATCCCAAAATTTTTTAGCATTGCCAACCATGGTGGCTTTGCAAAGTTCATAGGTGGCCTCATTTGAGTAACTACCTGCTCTAGTTATAAACCTGATCATAGTAATTCACTCATCTATTCTCTCAGACGCATGCTTTTCACAATCTAAATTTAGAAAAGTTGTCAGGGTGATAATTGGCCTTAATGGATTATCTCTAAGTTGAAATTTTGGTTTTTTCCTTTGAAGATAATTAGGCTTATATTATGCCCTCTTTGTAGCAAGAAGCTCATTAAATGTTCTATAATCTAAATGTAAAGGAGTTTCTTATACCAGACCTAGAGATTTTCTAAGGTTTTCAGCTGCTTTACTACTCTCTTGGTTAGCAACTCTTATGTCAGAGTCAGGAATATAAGAAACTATTTTGTCTTTTCTTAATTGTAAAATTTCTTTTTTAGAAAGAGGCTTTGAGGATCCAATAGGTTTTTTCAAAGCTCTTTTCCTCTCAATTGCATTAAGCCTTTCATTCACCAATTTTTTCACTTCTTTTGCTAAGGCATTTCTTTGTTCTGGTGAATCGCCTAAGTTTCCTTTTGCATTTAACTACTCAAGGAGAATACTCACTTCATTATGAATATTTTGAAATGAAATCAATCCTAAGGGATTTGAGCTAACATTATCTTCTTTATCTTCTTTCCTCATATTTATCTAGAATTACTAGTACTATGTGTATTTTCAACTCTCTCTTGTCTTTCTAAAATTGTTATCTAACTATCCAGACCTGGAGAATTTTTTCAAGGAGCAAGAAAAAAATTAATTTTTCTGAAGTGCAATTTTTTTCAAATTAAATAATTCTTTTTAAGATTATTACTCTAGCCAGCAGTTTTAGAAGTTACTAAAAGAGTATCTTGATCTATAATGGTTAATTGAGTAAATACATGATACTCTATTATATCATATACAACACAATATTCATGGGCTAAACTATTTTCTAAGGGAATATTTTTATAAATAGAATCAATTCTAATTATCTCGTCCCTATACTTAATTCTTCTACAAATCCAAATATATTCCCACTGTACCAAGGGGTGTTCCATTCTTTCTGCAATCAAAAAGTGTTTTATTCCTTTATATACTCTTCCAAGGACTAATGAATTCTCACTGTATCAAGGGATGTTCCCTTCTTTTTGTAATAAAAAAGTGTTTTATTCCTTTATATACTCTTCTAGGGACTAATATATTCCCTGTAAAAATTTCATTTATAAACTAATAAATTAAAAAAAAATTGGATCTAAATGAAAAAGATTTTAAAAACTAGGGATCAAATTATAATTAAATGTCAATTTATTTTTTCGAAATGACTTTTATATTTTGAAAATTAAAGTTGATTTTCATGTTTTAAAAATTAAAGTTGAGAGATTTTATTGTTATAAATTAAAATTCAAGGACCATAAAGTGATTAAACTTAAGTTGAAAGAATATGAGTGAAATAAATCTCAATATCTCAATTCATCAATTTGAGGTTAGGCTGAAACCAATTTCGAACTAGTTTTAGGGTTGATTCCAAAGTGCACTAACCCTAATTGATTCGAGTCTACCCTTAAACAAAATAACTTGTTTTTCACATAACGATGTATAAATTTTCTATAAATATTAAATGAAATATTGATAGGGTGTTAAAATAAAAACAGAGTTTCGAATATAAAATTTTAAAAATATTATTTTAAAAAGTTTTCATATTTATTTTTTAAAAATTTTAAAATAATATTTTGAATTAATTATTTAAATATTTAAAAAATAATTTAATAATTTTTAAATTTCAAAACGTTATTTAAATAGATCAAAGACAAGATTATTTATATTTGGCGGTCACATCAAGTCTGTGATTTATGTCATATTCATACAACTGTTAAATTATAATTGGAAGAATTTTTTTTAACTATTTTATTCTTACGTGTTTTATTTTGTGTTATTAATATTAATTATATATTAATTAATAATAATTAGATATTTGATATATTAATTATAATACATACCTTATAATTTAAATAATTAATTAGCATTTTTATTTTATAAAATAATTATTATTTAATATATTTGATCATTATTAGTTAATTAATTTATAATTTGAGATGGTAAAATAAGATCACTTAAATTTTTTTCTTAATTATGAGCTTATGTTTTGCGAGGATTTTAATTATATATTTTTTATTTTTTAAATATTTTAATATATATGAAAGATTTATATTTTTATAAATATGTAACATATAATAAAATATTTATTCATCATATATAATGAATATGCTGTTGATGTTTACTGGATAAGGACGCAAACAAAACTTCTGAATTTGGCGACTGGGTCAACAAGATTTTATGTTGAGAGCTGTATTTCACTCAAATTAGCGCATTATGATCCAATTTATTGGTCTTTTTGACTGCACATGCATCATTGATGGACCGTCAATTCTTTTAAAGACTTCCATTCCCACAAACTTATACTTTTCCTTCATATGGGAATTTTGCAAATAGAAATTAGATGCATCTATAAATGGATTTTGGATTTTACCCGTTAATGCAACCACAATAGTTATATATATATATATATATATATATATATAACATACAAATATCAATCTATTACTCGAAGCTAGATATTAATATGGATGCATCGAGAAAATTTTGCTATATAAAAAAATTGAGTTTGGGATAAAAAAAAAAATATATGTATTAAAAGCTGAATTTAAATAAATAAGATGAATTTTTTTTTTTTTGAATTAATAGATTTTTTTTTTCCTTAAGCCAACACCTGACCCATCCACTCAGTTACCACAATAATTATATAATTATGTGTCACGACCTGATTTTATTGGGTACTTGACCAGCATTAAAGAATAAAAAAATATAAAAGTTTTAGAAACTCGTAGTAAGTATGACTTACCACTAAATAATAAAACTGCAATATGATGATTGTAAATGTCACAAAGCAAGGACTAAGTGCCCACCTGTCATATAAAACCTAAACAAAAATATCAAATTTCTATCACTTAGAATTATCATTATCCATATAACATCATCAACATTAGATTTCTACTTAACAAACAACAAATAGGACTATGACAATAAATTTAACACTTAATATAACAATGCGGAGTTCTAAAGAATTTAATACAAAGAATATGAAATAATTACATAACGAAAAAAAAATAACTTCTCTGCTTGAGAAATAAAAGGTTTCAAATACTCAACTTAAAAATTTAATCTTTTTAAACTCGACCCAGAACCTGGAAAAATATATGAACAGGGGTGAGCGTTCGACTCAATGAGATGATATAAATTAATTTAACATGCATGTCATTTATTAATCTATATGAAATGTCATATTACACATAATTATCCATAAACATACATAACATCCATGATGAAAATTATCTGTAAAATTCAACCTCGTTTATGGTAATTGGGGAGTCGACCCCTTCTCTTGGCTCTCTTAAAATTCAACTATGGGGCCACGGTGAGATTAATTCAAACTAGATATTTTTATACTCTCTTATCCATGTCCAGGGGCCACAGTGAGATCATTCTCTAACCAGACAATCCTTGTAATAAACATCATCATCATCATTCATATCATGTTATATTGTTAACGTTTTATGTATTAGTACAGTTGGATTCCACATCATCCTATTTTTCATCGCAACCACATACATATATATCATTCAACATCATATAATATGATATAAACATACATCATGATTCTAAATCTAATGCAATAGTGATGACTTATATACATATATATTCACATTCAATACTTACATGTTATGCTTAGATGTAGAGTTAAATTAAAATATATCAACTCACAAATTTGACGACCATCAAACTGACTGACTCTCTTGGAGCGCCTTCTGACTAACAGCAATGGAAGACATTTGAAGTACTATAATCAAATACGATAATTATTAGAATTATATTCAAATATTGACTTAGGAATAAAAGAAAGAATTTTAGAAATTTGCTGAAATTTCAACATAGTTTTTCCTAAAATAGGATGTAACCTGTAATATCTACCATTTTGTAGTGTTTTTATTGATTTGGCATATTTGGAGAACCTATTAAAATTTTTAATGAGAATGTTGAGAATTTCAGGACTTTCTGTTTGGATTGCTGCAGGATTTTGTGATGATCATTTCATGTTCTTAAAGACATAATTTGGTAAAGTGTAAAACATGAAAGTTGTTAAATGTAACTATAGTTCTGTGAAATGGTTTGTCTAAATTCTGTGTATGTGATGAGTTGTGTCTATTTGAGCAAGACTGGTCATGTTGAGAATTTTTGCAGAGATGCAGTGTCTGTTTGGAATTACTGGGAATGCCTGAGGCAGAATTAGCCGAAGTTGTAAACATAAAAAAAATATTCCTTTGTATGTTGTGAAGATGATTGTAAAATTTCAGAATTTTTGGATAAATATATCTCAATGGGGAGTGATTTGTATCAGGGTTGTTCGGTTAGATTTTGGGGCAGGAGTCTGGGTGACTTTTGGAGAGTCACTACGGTCTGTGTGTTGAATATTTTGATAAGTTGTGCTCCTGCATGATGATTTTAAGTGATAAAAAGAATTAGTAAGTTTGGATAATTGTAGCTCATTTGCGAGCTGGCTAAGTGTGGGAGGTTCAGGCAGGAGTTTAACTTAGAAGAATTTGTTATGGTGAGCCAACATAATGCGAGGAGGCATTTTGCGGAATGGCAATGTGAAGTGGCATAAAGGCAAAGAGCTAAGGCGAGGAGCTTTGGCGAAGAGTTAAGGCGAGGAGCTTTGGCGAAGAGGAAAGGCGAGGAGCTTTGGCGAAGAGGAAAGGCGAAGAGCTTTGGCGAAGAGGCATTATGCGAAGAAGCGTTATGCGAAGAGAGAATATGCGAAGTGGCAGTTCGTAAAGAAGCAAAAAGGCGAAGAGGCGAGGAGGCATTGCCGAGATGGCATATGCGAGGAAGAGTTGCGAGGGGAATCTGGCGAGGCAGCATAGCAAGGAGTTAATGTCGGATCAAGTTTGGCGAGCTGGAAATGCGAGCTGGGAATGCGAAGTGGATTAGGTGAGCTGGCTTAGGCGAGGGAGCCTTGCCGAGGCAGAATGGCGAGCTGGTTGGCGTGTTTTTGGGGGCAACATTTATTTAAACCCAGTGAACCTCAGTGACGTTTCACGATTTTCTTCCTTTCTTCCTTAGATTAAATTTAGTATTTTCTTAGATTTGTTTTATTTTATATTCTAAGGCATTAATACTCAGATTAATGTAATAGACTTCTAGATTAGTCTATATTAAGGCAGAATCATTAGGTTTGAGCAGTATTTGCAGAAATCTCAGTTTGAAGAAAATAAAGTAAATTCTCTTCCTAAGTTATTTCCTTTGGATTTATTTAAGTTTATGGGTTAAGATAATTAATTCTAGGTATATAGAAATTATTGCTAGTGAACTGAAGCAATTAATAGTAATTAATGTGGGAGAGATTTGGAGGTTGAGACTATTGTGAACAGTAACTCCGAAAATTTAATGTGAAATTTAATGCAGTTTTCTTTAAGAAATAAATGGAATTATTGTTGGGGATTAAGAATAGGGATTCTAAGATAATTAATTATTAGAAAATCATGTGAATATTATTGGTTTGAGAAAACCCTAATTTTTATATATTTGGGGAATTTCTTAGGAGAAGAAATTCGAATTGATTGAGGAATTAATTAAGCAGAATTTTGAGGAGAAATTAAGAGAAATTTGTGTAAGAGGTAAGTTTGAACACCCCATTTGATTATTGTTCATTGGAATTAAAATGATCAAAATATCCTTATGTTGATTATCCTATTATATATATATATATATATATATATATATATATATATATATATATATAT